>JAXQQM020078885.1:0-163008 GCA_034641835.2 Pinus albicaulis | reverse complement strand
AAAACAAAGGATGAACTAGGTGCCAAACCTGAAGAGGCCCTAGAAATCATCAAATTTCTCAACAGTAAGAACATACAAGAATTGGATGAGATAGAAATTACTTGCAAAATGGAGACAATCCTTGAAATAAGAAAAGTAATTTCAAAGAGAAAATTGATGAAACGGCTAGAAGAAAAGTGTTCAACATGAACATAGCCATAACCAAATTTATGGTTAAATTTGAGATCTTAAGGCAAAAAGGTTTGCCAAAAATCCTTGTTCTTAATGATAAACTCATGCCACAAGAAGACTACAAGAAGAAGATTAGAGATCATGCAAAAGAGCAGGTAAACAAAACAGAAGGACAAGGAATTCCTACAGGAAAGGTTTTACATAAAAGATTTAAAGACTTGTTTTATCTACAGCATGAGATAAAACACTTATTTGTAGTCAAACCAACATTTGCTAGATACACAGAGGCAGATGAGAACTTTAGGAAGTTGAAAAAGATCAAAATTCCTGATGAAGAATTTTGGGGAAAAATAACAGACTTACTATAAAAATCAAATTGCAGTGAAGATGATAAAAAGACGGTTTGTTTTTTTTTACACAATGAAAACAGAGTTTACAGCAGTAAATAGTTAAAATAGTGTTTAAAGTGTATAAGTGATTAAAGAGTATTTGATAAGGATAAGATTGCAAAACGGATCAAAAGATCTTTGTCGAGCGTTAGAGGCAATGACGGCCGATGACTAGTTGTTAAGCAAGTTGTCACTATATTGTTGGAAAAGATATTTTTATTTCCTTAGAAAAATCCTATGATCATTCTAGGATATTTTGTAAACATTTTTGTATAAATACTTCAAACTTTGAAGTATTATTGTGGAATAAATTGCTGAAGATTTCTATAGTCAATATTTCTGTACCTGAAGGCTTTTTGTAGCAAGTTTAAGTAGCAGACTGGATCAAATCATCTAGCATCATATTTCAGGATTCATGTGATGAGCCATTGAAGTGAAGTACTTTCTACTGCCTTTGTTTATCTTCTTATGTTTTACATGCATCCATATATGTGTTCTAAATTTGAATGATAAATTAGGAATATTATTTCAGGATTTGTTAAAAGCACCCTGTCTTTAACTATTTATCATTTTTATTTTTTCTGCTGATTTCCAGAGTAGGGAATCCTTAATTTCTCCCTCTTTCGAATGACCCATGTCTTCTTCCTTATCCGGATCAAAGAATCCCTTATTGCTCTTTATCTCGATCAAACCACTTCACCAATCAGCCTTCCAAGATCTTCAATGACTTGTCTATCTTGCCCTGAAAATATTTGACTTTTTGACCTTGATCCTAGTCCTGTCTGCCTGACATTTGACTCCTTAGCCCAATGGAAAAACATATTTATCACTATCCATCTTATTAAGTGATTTTTCTCACCAAACCAAACCAAAACCAAATCTTAAAACCAATTTGCACATCATAACTAGCCTAATATCATATAATTAAAACAAAATTAAATCTTAAAGAGAGAGCCCTCTCTAAACCCTAGGAAGGCTAGATCATAGAGTTTAAAATTTGGTCTGTGGTTACCTCTAATGTTTCTAGACTTTAAATCAAAATCTCACAACTTAAGAATTATTAGAGTGATAACAATCTAGAATGTTCAAAATGAAATAATTTAGGTCATGATGCACAAAATTGTCCACTTATGTCAAAAAGGGAAGATTTGAAAAAGGGGGAACCCACTACAGATAAATGTGGTCTAACATTATGTGCACAAAGTGAAAATCAATGGTTTGTAGAGAGTGGTTGTTCAAGACACATGACAGGTGACCAAAAAAAGTTTTATCTCATTAAATAAAAAGGATGGAAATGTATCCTTTGGAAGTGGATCTGCTAATATTGCCAGAAAAGGGACAGTGGCTCTTGTTAATGGAGAGGGAAAAGCACAAAACGCACTACTAGTAGAAGGGCTCAAACACAATCTTCTGAGTGTTAGCCAAATTTGTGACCAAGGACATAATGTTATTTTCAGTACTAAATATTGTGAGATAAGAAAATCCTCTTCAGGAGAACTTGTGGGAAAAGGATTAAGAACACCAAATAATGTATACATTTTGAGTAAAATTCAAGAAGAAAAATGCTACATGAGTCAAACAAATGAAAGTTGGTTATGGCACAAGTGATTGGGACATCTAAATTTTTACAATTTGGTCAAAATCAGCAAAACAAGTGCAATAAGAGACATTCCAAAAATTCTAAAACTGGAACAAGTTGTTTGTGGCCCATGTCAACATGGAAAGCAAACTAGGACTTGCTTCAAGACAAATAAATTCTCAACATCAAAGCATTTGGAGATCCTACATGCAGATTTCTACAACCAGAACTCCAGCTCTACAAGGTGAAAGGTACTTTGCTCTATTTGTAGATGACTATACTAGAATGATGTGAGTATTCTTTATAAAATTTAAATACGAAGCTCTTGAATGTTTTAAGAATTTCAAAGCTCTTGTGGAAAATGAAAAAGAATAAAAAATCAAGTGTCTTAGAAACGACAGAGGAGGAGAATTTACTACAAATAAATTCAATGATTTCTGTAAAACATATGGAATCAAAAGAGAACTTTCTGTTGCTAGAACTCCTAAACAAAATGGAGTAGTTGGAAGAAGAAACAGAACTATGCAAGAAATATCGAGAACAATGTTATTTGCAGCCGATTTGCAGGCCAAATTCTGGAAAGAAGTAGTTGGGGCAGCAGTGTATACCTTGAATAGAGCTCAACTCAGACAAAATAATGATAAGATTTTGTATGAATTATGGAAAGGAAGATTTGCTTCAGTAAAATATTTTAGAATTTTTGGAAGTAAATGATTTATGAAGATCAATGATGACTCACTAGGAAAGTTTGATTCTCGTGTTGATGAAGGAATATTTCTTGGATATTCTACAAGGAGGAAAGCATACAAATGCTACAATAATCGATTACGAAAGGTAGTAGAAAGCATTGATGTAAAGATTTGACGAGGCAATTCCAGAAAAGGAAATTTAAGTCCTTGAAGAAGATCCTATTCTTGATGAATCTGAAGAAGATACAACAAAGGAAGAAAAGGATCAAGAATGTCAAAAGGAACCATCTCAAACTCCATCGAAAGTAAAATTCGTTCAAAAACGCCATCCAAAAGAATAAATTATTGGTAATGTAGATGATGGAATACAAACCCGAAGAAGGATGACAAAAGCACCAAGAAAGGATGGTGTTGCCCTACTATCTATGATAGAACCAGAAAACTTTGCTCAAGCCAGTAAGGATCCTCATTGGGTGAAAGCTATGGAAGAAGAAATGTATCAAATCGAAAAGAATAAAACATAGGAATTAGTACCTCGTCCAAAGGATAAAAGTATTATTGGAACCAAGTGGGTGTTCAAAAAAAAATGAATGAAAATGGACAGATCATTAGAAATAAGGCAAGGTTAGTTTACAAAGGATACTCACAAATTGAAGGAATTGACTATGAAGAAACTTTTGTCCCAGTAGCTTGATTGGAAACTATAAGAATGTTTTTTGCATTTTCTTATTCAAAAGGTTTCAAAGTTTATCAAATGGACATGAAATCAACATTTCTAAATGGTGATCTAAAGGAAGAAGTTTACATGGAGCAATTGGAAGGGTTCGATCTAGCAAAAGGAAAAGATTTAGTTTGCAAATTAGAAATGGCGTCATATGGATTAAAAAGGGCTCCTAGAGCTTGGTACGCAAGATTGGATCATTATCTATAATGACAAGGCTTCAAAAAGGGGGTGGATGGAAGTAATCTCTACATAAAATAGTCAAGGATAGACTACTAATCACCCTTGTATATGTTGATGATCTAATTTTTGTTAGCAATAATGATGAGATAAATCATGAATTTGCTCAAAAAATGTCTAAGGAATTTGAAATGTCTATGATTGGAAAATTACCCTATTTCCTTAGACTACAGGTAACTCAAACTAAAGCAAGTATGTTCATGTCCCAAAAAAAATATATTAGAGACATGCTTAAAAGATATGGGATGGAAGAATGTGTTGTTATGAGCACACCAATGACTACAGATTGCAAATTAAGCAAAGATGATGAATCCCCTTCAGTAAATGCAACTCTTTACAGATCAGTAATTAGAGTTCTTTTATACTTAACTGCTTCACGACCCGATATTATGCAAGCAATAGGAATGATGGCAAGATTTCAGTCAACTCGTAAGGAATCCCATCTGATGGTTGTTAAAAGAATTCTCAAATATTTGAAAGGTACTCCTAATTTTGACCTATGGTATCCCAAGAGCACAACCCTTACTTTGACAGCATACACTGATGTCGATTGGGCTAGAAGCATATATGACCGAAAAAGTGTAAAGGAAATGCATTCTGCGTGGGAAACTGTCTTCTATCTTGGCTCAGCAAAAAGTAATCATCTATATCTCTTTCTACAGTTGAAGTTGAATACATAGTTGTTGCCGATTGTTGTACTCAAATATTGTGGATGAAGGAAGCTTTGAAAGATGTCAACATAGAAACTAATCAACCAATCACTATCAATTGTGACAACACCAGTACCAGCAGTCTTTCAATGAATCTGGTAATGCATTCAAAGACAAAACAAATCCCAATCACATTCCATTTCCTCCGAGAACAAGTTGCAGAGCAAAACGTCAGATTGGAATATGTCAATACAAAGGAACAAATTGCAGATATTTTCACAAAGCCCCTAAAAGATGAGAAGCATTTAAATATCTTCGGCAAAAAATTGGGGTCATTTATCTTGCATCACATTAGAGCAGCACATTGACAAGAAAAAAAAGAAACACCATGACAGGGGGAGCATAATATGAAGAAGTCGCCATTGATGTCAAAGGGGGAGAGAACATCGAAAGACAAAGAGTATTGCCATCAATGACAAAGGGGGAGATTGTTGAGAGTTTTCATTGATGTCAATAAAATGGCCCTAATCCTAAGATTTATCTCTATCCATAACCCTAGTCCTAATTCTTTCCTTGTCCTGACCTTTTTTCCTATTCATGAAAACCTAACCCTATGTTCATACCTACAAACCCTAAGAGAAAGTCCTAAGTTGAGCATTGATTGAAAACCCTAGGCGCCAAAGGAAAAACCCTAGCATTTTTAAAGATAACACCCTTGCCATAAACCCTAGCTGTTTCATGAACAAAAGTTGGCTAGCAAACGCTAACCATGAAAAACCCTAATACTAAGTCTTAAAAACCAAAAAAAATATTTATGAAAAATTATTTTTCTTTCCATAACTTACTATTCCACAACCCTCTATTAAACAAATTATTGAATATCAAAAATGAATTCTTTTATATAAAACCACATATGCATTCCATTGACAATATTGGTCTGCTCCACAAATTCAAATGTCGGCTACAGGTCGGATTTTTTTATGACGTCCATTCAAGGTTACATGCATATGTATATGATCCGATGGGTTGAAGATGAAGCCAATACACAGTTCGGATAAAAGAACAACGTGAAGGAAAAAGTTCACAACTCGTGAACTTACAGGAGATGGAATCTATAATTGTTGATTTGTGGAACACTCACGGTGGCATCATTTTTGCAAGCCTAAACTCAAATATATGAAAAACCATTTCAACTTGTTTCAGGAATGTTTAATTGATAACCTGTGATGATGTTTCAGTGATTCGATAACCTATTCAGTAATCAGACTTAGACGTGCGGATTCGATTTAGTGAAGAAGTTCTTTCTTTTGTGGTTGTTTTTTTTTGTGCTACTCATCCTGCTTTCTACGAGAAGGTTTTTGATCTCTTTGTGAAGACTTCAAACCTAATTAAAACAGAAAACCTCACCTTTATGGAGAAATAATAATTTCAGACTTGGGCATATTATACTTCTGTTCGGATACCTCAATACCCTCGGATCTGTGGGCAGGACTTTCAGACCCGTAGCTTCGGAACCTGTGAAAGATCAGAGCTTGGACAAGTGTGGAATTACTCAAAGCATTTCAAACCAAGGAAGATCATGTTCCTTCTGTGTTTAGGCTCTTTTGGACTACAGATCTCAGATTGGAGACCTTGTGATGTTTGGACAGGAGAACATTTCAAACTTTTATGCAAAGTGGACCTCACACTTTGAAGCAGTGAATTGTATAGTGATTCCAGTCTTCTCTTGTGAATAGAAGCAGGCTTGAGTTGACATTAGGGGCAGTTACTTTGGAGCATTTTCTTGAAGAGACCTTGAAGGATTGGCACCCCAAAACCACCTGAGAACAAGGATTGGAGTCCTTAGGGTTGAAGCCCTAAAACCACCTAAGAACAAGGAACAGTCCTTAGGGTTGGGGTCCTAAAAATTGATTTTACAAGTTGGAGCTTGTAACCATTGTAAAAAGGATTGTGGAGCAACAAAGTTGTAGGCTTGTTGAGTTAATTGTGAAATACACAAGAGGTATTTGTAATAATAATATATTATATATAAAATGTATAAGAGATGATGAGAAATGTTACAATGAGGCCCTGCTTATATACCTATGCAGGTGACCTTTCATGACTAGGCATGTCTTTTAGACATGCCCTTTCACTAACTTAATGACTACTTACATAATCCTTAATTGACTATTTAATAATTATATTTATTATATTCGTTATGAATTATATTCATAACAGATTGGTGTCTTTATCTATATTTTAATAAAATTCCTTTTCTTTACTTTCTGGTCTTTAATTATGAAAAATTTTAACTGGCATTTATAATAACAATTGAATGAAATACTGATTCATCCCCCTCTCAGTGTTTCAAAAGTGGATTCAATCAAGGAAAATTTGATTCCCTACATATCCACTCAAGACACCTCAAAGAAAATGTATGAAGCTCTTTCCAAACTATTTACAATCAAAAATATTGGCCAAGTAGCAAGCTTAAAGAATGAGCTTCGAACTATCAAGATGGCAAAGGATGATACTATATCTTCATATTTTGTGAGAATCTCCCATTTAAAAGATGAACTCCAAGCAATTGCTGAAATTGTTCCCGATAAGGAACTTGTAATATCAGCCATACTAGGATTACCCAAATCTTGGAATGCTTTTGTTGTTGGTGTTAATAGTTGGAAAGAAGATCCATATTTTGAAGAATTATGGTTTGTTGATTTGGGATAGAATCAGATGTGCTCTAAGTCTCAAACTTTGTGGAGAGGCTTAGACACATGCATTACAGATAACCCAGAAATTGTTTTAGAAAATTCCACCCAGAAACAGTTTTATAAGAAAAAATTAATTATTTTTAATAGGGAACCTAAGTCTAACTTAGGAAATTAAAATAATTACTGAGCATTAATGTAAACTGTGGGTGAAACTTCTAGAAAAAGCAAATCAAGTCTAATATAATCGTAGTTGTTGATTGGAGATCTAATCTCAGTCGTTGAAGTCTCGACGAGGAGACTATAAAGGAAGACTTGAGGGTCATTTGTAAGCAACACCGAAGGGATCAAGTAATCAAATTTTCTGAAGTGAGCAGTGCTCAAGACGAAAACTAGACCTAGGTGATTCTTCATTACAGTGAGGGGCAGAGACAGTATCCGGAGAGAAATCTTTCTCAGTCGGAGAATCATCAGCAGAGAAGGGGAGAGAGAGATCCAGCAGTTGTTGTGTAGAGCTAGAGAGGTTGACAAAGAGCCACGCAAGGCTACGCATAGGGTAAGAGGAAATCCAAGGGTTTGCTAAAAGGTCGATTTCAGAAGTCGGAAGCCGGGGTGTGAGATCGGGAGGCAGAGATCGGATTTTTGTAGATCAGATCGATTCACCAGCTGAGTGACGTAGTGCCCAGAAAGGTTGACGCTACGACTACGCAGAGCCTGCCAGAGGCACATCATTCAGTGATCAGATCAATCCAGATTTCCAGTGATAGAGTGAGGTAACCTCACCAATCTTTCTGTCAGTCATATTCTCTGTAACTGTATTGTTCAGTGAGACAATCAGAGATGTATTTAGACATTACTGCTGCTTAATAATAAAACCCTTAGATCTGATGCACCGGTTTTCATTCATTGGGTTTTTCCGATGAGGTTTGCCCAAAAATAACGGTGTCTTGTGTGTGTGTTATTTCTCTTGCTCAAATTTCTGTTTTCACTTGTAATTTAATAAAGTGAAGGCTTCTTCAGTAACTGCTTTGATATATTCAGAATTAATCTGCAAATAGCTTGTTAAATCTAATTGACAAGTAGGAGAAGTAGTTTAGTTTGTTGCAGTAGGGATTCTAGATCTAGATCTTGGAATTTTCACAAGGTATCAGAGCATTGATTGTGAAACGGGAAGAGCAAATCTAGCACTGAGTCGGAGGACGAAGAGCTGCAGAAAGCAACAATTCGAATCCCCAGAGGGATTGCGCAATCCAGGCCAAGAGGGATGAAATTTCTAGGAAGGTCTCTCTCTGAGTGAGTCGACAGAGAGGTAAGACTTCCAAATTGGAATTTTACCGAGCCAGAGGGAGCAGCACAGAGTTGGTGGGACGCAGTTTCTACAGGCAGATCTTGATTTTGTCAGGAAAAAAGTGTCAGAAGAGGAAGAAGCATCACAATGACAGAATTTTCTTCCTCTGGAAGTTCCTAGCCAAGGAATTTCAGTTTTTCCAAGATCTGAGCAGCAGATCCGGACAGCAAATCTTCGGGCTCCACAAGGAGTGCGTAAGCCTGTCTAGTGTTGCACAGAGGGGAAAAGAAGAGAAGCAAATTTGACACATTTTGACAGCCATGGTAGCTCACGGGCTTAGAGATCAGGACCGATTGGCGGAAGCCTCCAACTACGTGATCTGGAAGGCAAGAATCACTTGTCTTCTAGATGAATATGATATCAAGCTCTTCGTGACGAACACGGTAGTTGTCCCTACAGATCCAGATCCGATGACGCAGTACAAGGTTGATATGGCGAAGGCAAAAAGGTTGCTTTTGGATGGAGTCAAAGATCACATAGTGTCCCATATAGTTGGCAAAGATACTGCTAGGCAGATGTGGGAAGACTTGGCCACACTATATGAAGGATCTTTCGAGCAACGGAAGATGTACTTGGAGCAACAACTAAGGATGGCGCAGATGCGGAAAGGAGAGCACATTGTTCCGTCCCTGACTAGGCTTCAGGAAATCCATGACCAACTTGTAGCTGTAGGGTCTACCCCTTCTCCTACAGCAATGGTGAGACTAGCTCTTAACGCGGTCGCTAAGGATTGGCAAGTATTTGTCCAGAGTGTCCTGGGCAGAGCAACCTTGCGAGGTTGGGAAGAGATGTAGCTTGCTCTTCAACAAGAAGATCTAAGGAGAGACTTGGTCAAGTGCAGACTTGATGGTAGCAGTGGCAGTGGATCAAAGGTGAAGCAGGAGGAGGAATAAAATGCAACCCTTGCATCCAAAGGGCAGCAGGAGTAGCAAAGACGGAAGAAATATGTCTCGAAGATCAAGTGTTTCAAGTGTGGTGAACTTGGTCACTATGCTTCCCAGTGTCCTTTGAAGCAAAAAGACAAGGACGAGAAGCACGATCCGAATAGTGCCCATGCATCTCCAGGAGGGAGATGGGGCGACTTTGAGTTGTAAATTCGCAAGAACTTCAGTTGGGCAGGATCCTTGAGGAGTCCACCTCTCGGATCATACCTTGCTACGGGTGCCAAAGATCAGTAGTAGTAGGCTGGAGGAGTTTTCAGTAGGTGCAGAGGAGTGCAGAATCGACATCTGCAATAGTTAGCAGCGCTAACATCTGAGCAACGCAGAGCAAATTTGCAGTAGCACAAAGGGACGCAGTGCAGAGTAGCAGCAGCAATGCAGTTCTTCAAAGGGACGACGTGGGACTAGCACCAGTCAATGTTTCAGCATCGAGATGCATCCTAAACACTTGTTCAGATTCATGGATGTTTTTCAGTTGCCTCTCTCAGCAGCTGATTTGCAGTGTAGAGTTAGCAGTGGCAGTGCTAGCAGTAGATGTAGCATTTGAGAGGGATTTGCAGTACGGATGCATTGTTGATTGTGGCAGGGTCAACAGTAATACAGTGCGACAGCAACACAGTGATTGATGAGCAGCATGTCAGACATCTTCAGCACAGAGGGAGATGCTTCAGATTCAAAGCAGTGTGCAGTAGGACATGTCTGTTAGAGCACATTCCTCGCTAAGAGGGAGTGTTGTTTTGTGATATCATCAGATGTGCTCTAAGTCTCAAACTTTGTGTAGAGGCTTAGACACATGCGTTACAGATAACCCAGAAGTTGTTTTGGGAAATTCCACCCAAAAACAGTTTTATAAGAAAAATTAATTATTTTTAATAAGGACCCTAAGTCTAACTTAGGAAATTAACATAATTAATGAGTATTAATGTAAAGTGTGGGTGAAACTTCTAGAAAAAACAGATCAAGTCTAATATAATCTTAGTTGTTGATTGGAGATCTAATCTCGGTCGTTGAAGTCTCAACGAGAAGACTATAAAGGAAGACTTGAGGGTCATTTGTAAGAGACACCGAAAGGATCAAGTGATCAAATTTTTTGAAGTGAGCAATGCTCAAGACGAAAACTAGATCTAAATGATTCTTCATTGCAGTGAGGGCCAGAGACAGTATCCGGAGAGAAATCTTTCTCAGTCGGAGAATCATCAACAGAGAAGGGCAGAGAGAGATCTAGTAGTTGTTGCACAAAGTCAGAGAGGTTGACGTAGAGCCACGCAGAGGGCTAGACGAAATCCAAGGGTTTGCTGAAAGGTCGATTTTAGAAGTCAGAAGTCAGGGTGTGAGAGTAGGAGGCAGATATCGGAATTTCTGTAGAGCAAATCAATTCACCAGCTAAGTAACGCAATGCCCAAAAGGGTTGACCCTACGACTGAACACTAACTGCGCAGAATCTGCCAGAGGCACATCATTCAGTGGTTGGATCAACCGAGATTTCCAGTGATAGAGTGAGGTAACCTCACCAATCTTTCTGTCAGTCATATTCTCTGTAATTGATTTGTCTGGTGAGACAATCAGAAATGTATTCAAACATTATTGTCGCTTAATAATAAAACTCTCAGATCTGTAGCACCGGTTTTCCCGCATTGGGTTTTTTCGGGGACGTTTGTCCAAAAATAATCGTGTCCTCTGTGTGTGTTATTTCTCTTGCTCAGATTTTTGTTTTCATAAGTAATTTAATTAAGTGAAGGTTGCTTTAGTAACTACTTTAATCTTTTCAGAAGTAATCTGCAAATAGCTTGTTAAATCTAATTTACAAGTATGAGAAGTAGTTCAGTTTGTTATAGTAGGGATTCCGATTCCATATCTTGTAATTTTCATAGTCTGTACTCAAGAAGAAGCTCAACTTGCTCTAATAAAAGGAAATCAGGAAGAAAAAGAAAATTTTATCTCCAGTGCTTGTTCAGCTTGTTTCAAGAAGAAACGAGGTAATAAGAGACCTGATAAAGGTTCAAAGAGAAATCATCACAGGAAGACTGAGCTATCAAAAATTCAATGTTTCCAATGTCACAAATTGGGGCACTATAGAATCCAATGTCCTGAAAAATCAAATGAGAACAAGAAGAGAGAAAGAAACCATGCCACTATTGTTGATACTAATGAACCATCAAAGAAAGCCAAAGGAGAAGATTTCAATGTCAAAGATTTGTACTATTGATCTAGAAAAGACTTGGAGTCTTAGGGATTGCTAGTGTTTCATATCCCTTAATTCTATCTAGGCCTTTGAATTTAGGTTTTATGAGAAACTCCTTATAGGACCATTGTTGATTTTAGTTGTAACCTTAGAGTATGTCCCTCCTTGCTCATTGAGGTCTTTGATTTCTATGGTTTCCGAGCATAGTATAATCTAATAAGAGAAAATACCTAAATTTTTTTGTCAAACCTTAGGATGAAATAAAGAAATACCTCAATGATGATTAGAACCATTCAAGATCAAGATGGAGTCATTGTTCACAAAAAGATAATTATTCTATCTATTTTTCTTTCATTACATTGTTGTTGACTTCCTCAGTATATCTAGCTTTATTATCACTCGATTATAACCTTTTCTTTTATGATCTCCCTAAAAAGGAAATGAAGTCAAAATATTATGGCCAGATTCAAAGGGAGCGATTCAACTCTCAAGTTTTAAAATTAACAGTTAGAATTGCACATGCAATTGCATTGATAAAAAGAAGTTTTGGTATTTTTGTTAGAAGCAATCATCCAACTAGGCATCTAGATCACTCTATGCAGCAACTATTATGGCATCACAAGGATCATCTACTAGAATGGAATGGCAGCATGAAGGAAGTTTCAGAAGAACAATACAAAAGGAAGGAGAAGATTGTTTGAGGTATGTTTTCTATCTTATGTCTTTGTGATTATCTAAAAATATTTATAATATCTATGAGTTTTTTGAAGGTATTTTGTAGATCTTGAGGTTAGGGTTTGTTGATATTTAGGGTTTCCCAAACTCTAGATAGAAGTAAACCCTATAAAAAAAACCCTAACCCTAGTTGATTGTTACCTCTATGAATCCCTAGTTCTTGGGATATGAAATCGAGGGTTTGCCAGCTAAATGTTTTAATAAGAATATAGAAACCCTAATAGAGTTTTAAGTAGGGTTCTAGCCTCTAGGGTATGTACTAAACCCTATCTAAAGGTGGGATGAAGATGGATCTTAGGAGTCCATGTCAAAACCCTAAGACCAAATGTTTCTGTTGTAAGCAGAAACCCTAGACTAACAGATTTGATATCATTTTGTATATTATTCTTGGTTGTACTTGTCAGTAAACATCACAAGTACATAATAAAGGGCTGAAGCAAGACAAGAAGAATAAAGTATTCATGCATGTTGATAACTATGTGAAAGAAGATGAGCATGATGGAAAGAGGAAGTTGTAAAAGAAGCTTGTTGATATTAGATTCTTAAAGAAAGGAAGAAAAGACAATTTCTATGGGGGATATAAAATTCCTCTTGAATCAGATTAATGATTAGTTTGTTCCAAGAACATGATGATTGATATATGCAAGCTGAAGATCTCTAGATCATTGTGAAGGAAACTTTGACCTCTTAAAAGACAAGCAGCAGTAAAGGCTATAGTATTGACCTGACATTATTGACCCAATATTAATGGAGCATACCTAAAAGGACATGTGGCACAAGAAGTAGCTGGACTAAAGGAACTGATGAAGAAGCTCACCTCCTAGACGAACAAAAGAAGCTCAGATATTAGTACCTTGGCAGATGTGCTAGATGGTACCAAGATCTGTTAAGGTGGGTATCTTGGCAAGTAGCCTAGAGGATACCTAGATCCCTATTAGGGCTGGTACCTTGGCAAGTATCCTAGATGGTACCTAGATCCCTATTGGTGTTTTGGCAGGTAGCCTAGATGACCCCTGGATCCCTAATGAGTTAGTGTCTTGGTAGGTAGCCTAGATGACACTTGAATTATTGAGTTGGTGTTTTGGCAGGTAGCCTAGATGACCCCTGGATCCCTAATGAGTTAGTGTCTTGGTAGGTAGCCTAGATGACACTTGAATTATTGAGTTGGTGTCTTGGCAAGTAGCCTAGATGACGACTCCGAACAGGAGTTCACTAAGAACATCAGAGTCCCTACGAGTTGTCGATAATCGATGGGATTTCCCAGCTCAGGCCCAACAGCGCTTCCACATAACTTCTTAAAGTTGAGTTCCATTGGTGTCGAAACAAACTTACAGTCCACCATACCAAATCTCTCCAGTAGCTTCACAACATATTTTCATTGAGAAAGGAAAATCTCGCCTAGCCTTTGCCAGACCTCCAAGCCTAGGAAATAGCTCATCAATCCTAGGTCTTTCATCTCAAACTCGGAAGCTAGCTCCCTCTTAATTTGATGAATGAGAGGGTCAGCACCTGTCAGGAAGAGATTGTCCACATAGAGAACTAGAATGAGAGGCTTTTCTTTATCAACCTTAAAATAAAGGTTTGGATCAACATCACTTCGACTGAAGCCCAGCTTCATCAAGTAGCTATCAATCCTCTCATACCAAGCCCTGGGGGCTTGCTTCAACCCATTGAGGGCTTTCTTCAACCTACATACATACGAGTCTCTATCTTGGACTTCGAACCCAAGAGGTTGCTCCACATAAACCTCTTCCTTTATTGAACCATACAGAAAGGAAGTCTTCACATCCATCTTATGGAGACTACATCCTTTCGTTGAAGCAAGGGCAATGATAGATCGGATGGTGGTATAGCAGGCGACAAGTGCAAATATATCATCATAATCTATGCCTTCTTTTTGAGAGAAGCCTCGAGCAACAAATCTTGTCTTGTAATTTTCAACACTTCCATCAGCTCCATGCTTGATCTTGAAGAGCCATTTCGAGGTGACAACAGATTTGTTCTCCGGTCTCAGGACCACTTCCCAGACATCATTCTTCATAATGGACTCATATTCTTCGTGCATAGCATCCTTCCAAACTTGATGCTTTACAGCGTCTTCAAATGATCCAGGCTCATATTGTACAATTGCACTCATGGCTGCTAGGTACCCTTGGTACCTATTCGGCTTCTTACTTTCACGGAATGTCCCCCTTGGGGCAATATGTCTCTCGGCATCTTCGAGAGTGTCCCTGAGCCATGAGGGTCTCCTTTTATTTGAAGGAGGTGGATCAATAGGATCCATTGGTCCTTCAACATCGGGCATAGGCTCATCCTTTGGTTCTTCCTGCCTTCTAGCTTCTTCTTCTTCTTCTTTGTCTTCCTTTGAGCTAGGAAGATTCCTAACTTCATTGAGGCCAGCATCTTCATCGAAGGTGACATCGCGGCATATCTCCATTTCTCTTTGACCAGGCACATAGATTCTATATGCCTTCGAGGTTTCATTGTAGCCCACAAACATTCCCTTCTTCCCAGAAGCATCCAGCTTGCTTCTCTTTTCTTTTGGCACATGAAAATAGACAGGACTTCCAAAAACTCTAAAGTGGAAGACATCAGGCTTCTTACCAGAGAAGACTTCCTCGGGAGTTTTGGAGTCCAAAGCGGAATGCGGGCATCTATTTTGAACATACACAGCAGTGTTCGCAGCTTCTCCCCATAGAAACTTCAGAAGAACTTGGTCATATAGCATGGCACGAGAAACTTCCACAATGGTCCTATTCTTTCTTTCAGCAACACTATTTTGCTCAAGAGTATACACAGTTGTGGTCTCCCTCTTAATGCCAGCTTCCCTGCAAAAGTCATTGAATTCATTTGACTCATACTCAGTCCCATTATCGGTCCTCAAAAATTTTATTTTCTTCCCAGTTTGATTTTCACCCAAGGCCTTGAAGGTACAAAACCATTTGAATGCTTCATCCTTCTTTTTCAAGAAATATATCCAGGTTTTGCGAGAGAAGTCATCTATAAAAGTCATGTAATAGGAACATCCCCCCAAGGATGTTACGGGCAACATACCAGATAGATCATAATGTATCAATTGCAATATATCTGATGTCTTTGTGACACTTGAGGGGAATGGTCCCCTTGTATGCTTCCCTTCAGCACAACCCTGACATATACCTTCATGGTCATCTTTAAACTTGCGCATCCCTGTCACCACCTTGCCTCAAGAAGGGCTTTGTAATGAAGGTGTGCAAACCTCTAGTGCCATAGCTCGGTTTGAAGAGTTGTATCACATGACATGGCCCCCAACGGACTTCCTCCAACCTATCAGAGTGTATCAACTCTAAAACCAATAGTAAGAGCTTTTTTGAAGTTCTTCTTCCAGATGTGTACCTTTCCATCAATGAATGCCACCTTGAATCCTTTGTCTTCCATTGTCGAAATGGACACAAGGTTCTTCTTCAAATCATGTACGTACAACACATCCTGTAAGCGGAGGACTTGACCTTGAGATAGATGAAGGGTCACAATCCTTGTCCCTTTCACGGGATAGGTGGCATTGTCTCCAAGGATAATTTCTAAATTAGTATCCTTCTCAATCAAATCAGAGAGGACTTCTTTATATCCAATGAGGTGCCTTGAAGCACCACTATCAATCAACCAGACATCCAGGGTGTCGGGAGAGATGCAGCAGAGAGGGCAGATACAAGAATATATTCATTTTTCTTATTATCAACAACATTGGACTCATCGTACCTCGAATTTCTTGACCTCTTGAAAGGTTGGCTCTTTCCACTTCGATCAAAGGGATCCTTCCTCTTTCCTTTGAACCTATTGTTCCTTTGATTGCCATTCCCCCTGAAGTTGTTGTTGCCATCATCCCTGGGAGAGTCCCTTCTATTGGGGCACTCTCTTGCATAGAAACCAGTCTTGTTACAAGTGTAACATCTTCCCTTTCTTCCTCTGGGCCCCGCTCTTTCATGGTTTTGATTTCTCGGGCCACCATGGTTCTTATTCTTTGCATGAGCGGTGAAGACAGTAGGGTCACCTCCATTTCCATTAGAGGGATGGTCTCTCTCCATCATTCTTGTCTCCTCTTGAGTGCATCTCGTCAGCAATTCATCAAAATCAGGAATCACATTATTATTAAGAATCGTAGTATTAAATACATACCAGTCTCGGGGAAGTCCTCCAAGAGAAATGAGGACGAGCTCTCGGTTAGCTACTTCTTCTCCTATGGCAAGGATATCATTCTTGATTTCTGTGAGCCTCATAAAATATGGTTGGATGGATTCATCTTTGCCCTTCTTGATATTCTTCAACTTGCTCTTGAAGAAAAGAACTTGATTAGCATTGTTAGCCCTAAACATGCTAACCAACTTATCATATATCTCTTTAGATGTGCCCAGCTTGTAGATGTAAGCAACCAAGTGCTTATGTATTGAATCCCTGATAATCATCTTTTCTTTTATTTCCCCTTTTCTATACTTCGTATTTGTAGCAACCTATGCATTCAATGGAGGCTCATGGATCTTCCCCTGCACATAATCCATGACATCTTGATCTTCCAAACCAAATCCAAAGACATCTTCCATGCATGATAATCAGACTTGTCAGTCAAATTATCATCAGACTTGAAACCCTTGTAGGTTGAGGAGGCCACTGATCCTTGATAAGACCTCTTCTTCAGTGATTGCTTTTCATACTATCTTGGGATTTGTGTAATCACCTCAACTTTGATACCATGTTAAATTTAGATAACTATGGTATGTTTGATGCTTAAATGTAGTTTTACTTCAAACTTCTTTAAGGCCCAATTCAGATTTAGCAATCTCATAAACTTAAAAGTAAAATGTTGATAGAACATAAAAATAGATCAATAGAAGACAAGCCAAATAATGTATCAGAATTTGTAATTCTTCTTGTCCAGCAAATAGATAGATAAATGTTTGTTACAGCAGTCAACAGGGTGCCCTAGCCAGCAAAGTCTTGAGTGGGTCAAACCAACTTCTCCAACAACCAAATGAGCCTTTCTCCAAGTGTCACACACACCCCTCAAAGACAGCTCTAGAAAGTCAACACAAGTCAACCCAAAATGGTCAATGCTGCAGTCAACAGACAATAGTCAAAGTCAATGCTTCTCCTCAATTTTTATGCCCTCCAATGTGGCCTCAAGAGATTGAAAGATCTGTGCAAAAATCGAAGTCAAAATCCAAGAGTTGACCCAAAGTCAACGTTGGTCAACGTTGTCCAGAAAGCCCTAAAAACAATCTGAAAATTTCAGCAGCTTCTTGAGGTTCAGATTCACATGTCTCAGGGAAGGAAGCCTCTCCTAGGTTGTACGAACCAATCAGATCACAAGTAGAATGTGTGTGTTGAGATAATGATGAAATGAGCATCATCTCTCTCCAATTTATATCCATCAGTGAGGGTGTGTGACCCATCTGTTGGGCTTGTGAGCCTACATTACAAATCTGGCCGACCTTGCACATGTGTGGAAAATAAAATCAAAATATAAGTTCTGCTCATCCAAACAAGATGATCTTTAGATCAATCTTGCACCTCTCCGAAAGAGGAATCCAACAAAAATATAATCATCATTATATGAGTAGTTCAACATGGATTTTGGAACTAGTTGCCCAAAATTAACAGACCTCAATGATCCTTTCCCAGAAGAAAGTCAAGAATGGAGCTTTCTTGCTCTTTAAGCAAGGTACAAGGATTTCTAGGAGAAGGAGGTGAGGATTTAAGGGCTAGGTTAAGGGAATGTGACTTGTAAAGGAGTTTCCCAATCCCTAAAATCCTTGCAAAACTTGGACTCCCGAGTCATCTTTGAAGAATTGTCTTTCATAAGAAATGGGACCACAAGGGGCCAAGTGGACCCAGCCTAGGTTAAGGGGAGGGATTTAGCAACCAATGATGATCAACCTAAACAAGGAAGGGAAGAGGATCAAAGAAAGAATTGCCACTTAAAGGTGCCAAATGATACTATAAGGTACTAGCCTGGGGAACATCAGGGCAAAGTTCGTTCTCAAAGCTAGGACTTGGGATATCTCACAATCCCACTGTCGGAATTTCTTCGTATTTGGAGAAGACCTTGAGGACACACCAACGCAGGAGAGGCTAGGAGATCAAACTTTTTCTATGGCAATTTTGTCGAGAAAATGATGCCCTATGTGGCCCGGCGTGGCTAGACCTAGAGAGAAGGGAAAAAGGTGAATAAAAAGGGTTTTAAGTTGATCATCTTATGGTGGATCAGTGCCTAATTCTTTTAGGGATACGAAGTCAAGGAGAATGATGAGAATGGATTTTGTTTCTAGCTCAAGGAGGCTCTAAGGGCAACTTCGTTTGGAATTAGGGCAAAAGAGAGTGACCCTAGAGCGTTTATACTTCGTTTGGAAATCAAGATGGCTCATCAAGATAACTTCGATCTCTAGGAAAATTCGTTCAACAAAAATGGCCCACACATAGAGATATGTTATATAGAAACATAATTGCACAATTAAGCAGTAAATAGCCCTAAAATAGCAAAAAATCCCATGATCAATGTATGTGACTAAGTAAAAGAAAATAGCATCAAATTCGTACTTACATGTAAGAGAATATATTCAACCATCAATACATTCGCCAATTAAGAAGCTCCAATATAAGAAAATGCAATCCAAACATCAAAATTCATCCATACTCCAATTTCGTCCACTAAGAAGGAATAGCGAAAATCTCAAGAGAGAGAATGGTCCAATCCAAGTGATGGTACCAAATGAATTCATGCCACTCCTATTTATACACTTATTAGGAGTTTGAATTACCTAATTGGGTCTACATTAGCCCCTAAAATAAAATAATGTGCAAAATAACTAACTTTTGGTGACAAGCGCACCAAAGTAGCTCATAAATAAAAGGAGTTGTCTTTAGTGCAAACTTTTGAGTTTCGGTGCTGAATGCGATGAAAAAAATTTGCGGTAAAATCTTGATTGCGGTATTTAAGCCGGATTTTTATGTATATGGATTCAACACCTAAAAAAAACCCTGAGCACTTCGATTGTGCAAGGTTACCCATCAAACTTCTGTTTTCAATGAATTCCCACTAGATTTTAGAGAAATTAGACCGGAAAAAACCACCGTAAAAACCTTCAAAAGTCGTGACCGTAAATTTATGTAGATGTTCTATGCTTGATGTAACTTTACTTTTCACTACAGCAATCACATAAACAATCAAGTAAAATGCTGATAGAACATACCAGAGGATCTATAGAAGACAAACCAAAAACAGAAAAATGTGGTGGTGCATTACGGCGGTCAGCAGGGTGCTTCAACTAGCAAAGTCTCCTTGGTCAGCCAACCTAGCATGTGTCACAACAGCCCTCAAAACAGTCACTCGGTCAACCCAAAGTCAACCCTGCAAAGTCAACGTTGTTCTAACGGGGCAACAACGGGTAAAGAATATCTCTCAAAAATAACGGCGGAAGAACACCGGGCAAGAACGGCAAATGTTAATGGTAACAACACCGGTTCAATAACACTGCAAAGAATTCAAAAATAATGACGGTAACAACACCTATAAAGAACGGCAACAACACCCGGCAAAGAATCCAAGTAAAGAACAACTCTTCTTCCTTTTTCCCACGTGTGAGCTGAATTCGTCCTCCAAGGAGCTCGTACTAAATCAAAGAAGAGAAGAAGATGTGTGATGAGTGAGTGTGAAATGCTCTCCAACTTTGACTGTATTTATATCCATCATTGAGGTGTGTGACACATCTGCTGGGGGTGTAAAACCTTAAGGCCGCCCTGCACATATAATTTATTATAAATAATAAAATAAATTGCTCCGCCATCTGGACAAGATACCTATAGGATCTTACACCTCTCCGAAAGAGGAATCCAATAAAATATCTCCAGATCTTCATCCGAGCATCACAACATGGAGTTTGCAATCTAGTTGTCCAATTTTTAACACTTCAACTAGGGAGGAACCCATCCACCCGAAAGGCAACCAAATTATCATCGTGCGTCATCCCGCCGTAACTTGCTTTGCTGGCCTCTTTATTTCAGAACAGAAGTGGGTCAGTCACAAAGACATCATCCCCCGGCTGACAAATTCAGCCCAGAGGTCCGAAACCTCTATTAGACTCACAAAGAGTCTCCAACCAACCCGAAGTTGGTTCATCTGACCCGAAGTCAGGCGGAGGTCCGAAACCTCACTATCAGACTCACAAAGAGTCTCCAACCAACCCGAAGTTGGTTCATCTGACCCGAAGTCAGGCGGAGGTCCGAAACCTCACTATCAGACTCACAAAGAGTCTCCAACCAACCCGAAGTTGGTTCATCTGACCCGAAGTCAGGCGGAGGTCCGAAACCTCGCTTGGACTCAAGAGAGTCATAATATATACTAACCCGAAGTTAGTCTCACTGACCTAAAGTCAGTTGGAGGTCTAAAACCTCATATGGACTCAAAGAGTCACATACCAACCCGAAGTTGGTTTATCTGACCCAAAGTCAGTAGGAGGTCCGAAACCTCGCTTGGACTCAAGAGAGTCATATATACTAACCCAAAGTTAGTCTCACTGACCTGAAGTCAGTTGGAGGTCCGAAACCTCACTAGACTTGATCCCAGATCAAGTGGTTGGACACGTGTCATCCTAGATAGAGAGTACGGCAATCTCTGATGCGTCCATCAATCTTTGCTACTAGTCTCTAGCTTTTCCCACCTCATTGGCCAAATGAGAGGTACTTCCCATGAGTCCGGAACTCAAATGGGTAGGATGCATACGAGGCACAAATCATGAGAGGCGAACCAACTCAATCATCACGGTGGGGCCCAAGCACACCAACAAGGTTCGGCAAGCCTAGCCCTGTGGTTGCTTATAGCTTCGAGAAGCTATCCCCAAAGCCCCCCAGAGCTCCTAGAGCTCATTGTCCAACAGAACCCTCAGAATAGGGTCATTCCACGATTCCAAGATTCTCACGGAAGGTTAGGAACATGACCTTCCCCAAGGGCATAGTGAGAATATTCGCGACCTACTCATCAGTTCCTGTGATCGAGCCTTACGGTGCCTCGCTGTACCATATCCCGGATAAAGTGGTACCAACCATCAACATGCTTGGATCGATCGTGGAACACGGGATTCTATGACAAACGAATCCCCCTCTAGTTATCACAAAGGATAACGGTGGCATCTAGCACATGCTCGAACAACTCACTAAAGAGTTTTCGCAACCAAGTGACTTCACAACAGGCCATACATGTTACAATGTATTCGGCCTCAGCGGTGCTCAAAGCTACCGACTTTTGCTTCCCGCTCATCCATGAAATCGAAGGTAACCAAGATTGAAGCAAACATCCAGATGTGCTCCTTACGATCCACCACAATCGCCGTCTCCACCCAAGATCAAGATATCCAGGAGTGTCACACCCCTACAGCGGGGTCTTGTGTCTCTGATGGTTTATCGTGTCTCCAAGATATCTCGAAGATTCTGGCACCAAGCCGTTGAAAGGATGAAGCTCAACCATCTTTTGACTCAAAGTGTTCACTGCAAAACATATATCTAGACGGGTGTTCACTAAGCACATCAAAGCTCCTATGAGTTGACGATACTCAATAGGATTGGCCAATACGGGCCCAGCAGCGCTGCCACTCAACTTCTTGAAGTTGAGTTCCATCGGTGTTGACACGGTCTTGCAGTCCACCATACCAAATCTTTCCAGAAGTTTCACAATGTATTTTCCTTGAGAAAGGAAAATCTCTCTAGGTCTCTGCCAGACCTCCAGGCCTAGGAAGTAGTGCATCAGTCCTAGGTCCTTCATCTCGAACTCAGCAGCGAGCTCCCTCTTGCATTGATGAATGAGAGGGTCAGCACCTGTCAGGAAGAGGTCGTCCACATAGAGCACCAGAATGAGAGGCTTCCCCTGGACAACCTTGAAGTAAAGGTTCGGATCAGCATTACTACGAGTGAAGCCCAGCTTCATCAAGTAGCTATCCATCCTCTCGTACCAAGCTCTAGGTGCTTGCTTCAACCCATAGAGGGCTTTCTTCAACCTGCAGACATGAGTGTCCCGATCCTGAACTTCAAATCCCAGAGGTTGTTCTACATACACCTCTTCTTTTATTGTACCATGCAGAAAAGCGGTCTTGACATCCATCTGATGAAGACTCCATCCTTGCGTAGCAGCAAGGGCTATGATTGATCGAATGGTGGTATATCGTGCCACAAGTGCAAATATGTCATCATAGTCTATTCCTTCCTTTTGAGAGAAGCCACGGGCAACAAATCTTGCCTTGAACTTTTCAACACTTCCATCAGATCCATGCTTGATCTTGTAGAGCCGTTTTGCGGTGATAACTGATTTGTCCTTCGGTCTTGGAACCACATCCCAGACATCATTCTTCATTATGGACTCATATTCTTCGTGCATAGCATCCTTCCAAACTTGATGCTTAACGGCTTCCTCAAAAGATCCAGGTTCAGATTGTACAATGGTACTCATGGCAACCAGATACCCTTGGTATCTACACGGCTTCTTGCTTTCTTGGAATGTCCCCCTTGGGGCAGCATGTCCCTCAGCATCTTCGAGGGTGTCCCTGAGCCATGATGGTCTCTTGATTTCGAAGCCTTGCTTCATGTTCTTCCTCAGATCTCAGAAGATTGACTACTTTCCTCAGGGAAGCATCTTCATCAAAGGTGTCATCGTGGCATATCTCCACTTTCCTTTGACCAGGCACATAGAATCTATAGGCCTTCGAAGTTTCGCTATAGCCCACAAACACTGTGGTCTCCCTCTTGATGCTAGCTCCTCTGCAAAAGTTCTTAAACTCGTTTGTCTCATATTCAGTGCCATTATCGGTCTGTCGAATAGCATCTCATGTCATTGCTCCCAGTGGACTTCCTCCACCCTGGTAGAGTGTATCAATTCTAGACCCAAACATGATAGCTTCCTTGAACCCAGTGATGTGCCTTGAGGCATCACTATCTATCAACCAGACATCCATAGTGTCGGGTGGAGATACAATGGAGAGGGCAGATACAAGAATGTATTCATTTCTTTTATCAACAACATTTGATTCCTCATACCTGGAATTTCTTAACCTTTTGAAAGGTTGATCATTTCCGCGGGAGGGAGCCTTTCTCTTTCCCTGGAACCTGTTGTTCCTTTGATTATCATCCCTCCGGTTGTTGTTGTTGTCATCATCATCAGGAGAATCCTTCTTGAAAGGGCATTCTCTACCATAGTGACCTGGCCTATGACAAGTGAAACACTTGCCCTTCTTTCCTTGGGTCCCTGCTTTTCCTTTGTACTTTGGACCACCAAAGTTCTTCTTTCTAGAATGAGCAACATATGCACCATTTCCTTCATTTCCATACTCCTTCATTCTTGATGCATCTTGATAGTACTTCGTCGAAGTCAGGTATCACATTATTATTTAGAATGGTAGTGTTGAACACATGCCATTCGGATGAGAGCCCTCCAAGTGCGGTGAGTACCATCTCTTGATCAGCTATTGTCTCCCCAATAGCTAGCAGATTGTTCCTGATCTCGGTCAGCTTCAGAAAGTATGATTGGACAGACTCATCCTTGCCCTTCTTCATATTCTTCAATTGATTCTTGAAGAATAGTACTTGATTTGCATTGTTGGCCTTGAACATGAGGATCAATTTATCATACATCTCTTTGGATGTGCCCAACTCAAAGATGTAGGCCACCAGACTTTTATGAATGGATTCCCTGATCATCAACTTTGCTTTGATCTCCCCCTTCTTGTACTTTGTTTTGGCAGCAACAGTAGTAGTGGATGGAGGTTCTTGGATTTTACCCTGCACATAGTCCATGACATCTTGGTCTTCCAATTTAAGATCCAATATCATCTTCCAAGCATAGAAGTCATCCTTCCCAGTCAACTTGTCATCCTCCTTGAAGCCATAGTTTATGGAACCCATTTTCTTCTTCGGTGATTGCTATAAATTAGGGCTTGTCTTCACCTCACCTCTGATACCATGTAAATTACTTTTCTATGCTTGATGTAAATTACTGTTCTATGCTTGATGCAACTTTACTTTTCACCACAGCAATCACATAAACAATCAAGTAAAATGTTGATAGAACATACCAGTGGATCTATAGAAGACAAACCAGAAACAAAAAAAATGTGGTGGTGCGTTACGGCAGTCAACAGGATGCTTCAACCAGCAAAGTCTCCTTGGTCAGCCAACCCAGCATGTGTCACAACAACCCTCAAAACAGCCACATGGTCAACTCAAAGTCAACCCCAGAAAAGTCAACGTTGCCCCAACGGCAACAATAGCAGCAACACCGGCAACACCAAGGAAGAACGGCAACAAAGAATGGCAACAACACCTACAGCAACACCTGGCAAAGAATTCCGCAATGGGCTGACGGTGAATAACACCGGCAGAAAGAACGGCAACAACACCCAAGAAGACCCGCAAAGAACACCTCTTCGTCCTTCTTTTCCCACGTGTGAACTGAAACTGCCTCCAAGGAGCTCGTACTAAATCAGAAGAGGAGATGTTGTGTGAGGATGAGATGATTGAAATGCTCTCCAACTTTGACTGTATTTATATCCATCATTGAGGTGTGTGACACAGCTGCTGGGGGTGTAAAACCTTAAGGCCGACCTGCACATATAATTTATTATAAATAATAAATTCAAAATAAATGTTCTGCTCATCGGATTAAGATAAATTTTATATGGATCTTACACCTCTCCGAAAGAGGAATCCAATAAAAATATCGGTATCTTCATCCGAGCATCACAACATGGAGTTTGGACCTAGTTGTCCAATTTTAACACGCACTAAAGACTACTCATAAATAAAATAATGAGTCTCTCAAGAGGTCAAATGATAAACAATACATTACGTTGATTTGATTCTGACTCTCCTCTATTTATAGATTCCTTCACGGGTTCCCAAATGTGAGGGGTTGTAAATGCAACCCCCAATTTTGGGTTTTTTTGGCCCCAGCCAACCCAACGTTTACACAATATTGCCCAACATTGGAAAAACTGGGTTTTACCTCTTTATCAAGACTATAGCCTATAGGGTTGGATAGGTTATTTTGTCCTCCCGAGGGCAATTAATTAGGAGGGAACATAGCAGTTTTTGCTTGTTCTACATCACCAGTTTGGTTAACATCATCATGTTGTTAAGTCTTAAACTTTAGATCTTTCTCAACATAGGCTAAATTTGTTTTTATCATGATTTTCAAGGAAATACTTTTTCACTTCCATCCTATATTTCCACTAATGTGCTTAGAATTCCCATTGACCTATTTGTGGTCATTTATGAAACATTAATAAAATGATCTCACTTTGTCTTATCTTATCTTATGAGATGGTAGGGTTTGTGCCGGTGTGTAAACCCTTAAGAAGAGCATGACGCTAAAAGAAACGATGGTTAGTCTTGTAGAGCTAACACCTTCAATGATATTGCAACCTTGTTCTTGTGTGATGCATGGAGGTTAGGGCAAGATCATAGAGAGCCTAGCTCGACGAGTCTTGAAATTGGTGTGATGCCTTGCTAGGAAGAAAACTTGTTTATTGTATCCTTGATGTTTCATGGAGGTATCGATGCTTGTGTCAATGCAAGAGTTGAAGACCTAAGGTTTGGGAACTCGAACCCTAGGATGGACATGGAGGCATCAAAGCTAGTGCTAGAGTTGTTTTGCCATGTACTTGTCTAATACAACATGGCTAGGGTTTGTTAACCCCAAGAAAGACAAGAGTGCTAGTGTGGAGAGCTTGCATGATACAAGCTTTGTGAATGGCTACGGAGGACTTGCCGATGTGTACATTCGCTTGTTGAGGATCTTTGGCACACAAGCTTTGTGAATGGCCAATGAGAACTTGCTGATGTGTATGTTAGCTTGCTAAGGATCTTTAGTGGAGTGATATGGAGGCTAGGTTTTCTTATGGTTTCCCTAGCAAGGGTTTGGACTCTTGGAGAGCTCAACTTGTACCAGCTTTCTGAGAAGGTCATGGTATGTACCTGTAGTTCATGTTTTTTTATATATGTGAAGTTTTCCAGCAGTCCAAATTTTGTGTACTTGCAGATTTGATCTTCAGCAAATATTATCTTCATGATTCAGTAGATTCTAACCCTAGTTATGCATGCTAATTTGAATTTTGACATGGCATAGAGCTGAATTAGTTGAGTGATTTAACAAACATCTGGAAGATAAGAAGGCAGATTTACTGCTTTTATGATCTGTTGCTATGAGACATCTCAAGACTCGGACTTGTTATTTGATTGGAAAGTGTGCCCTAAGAGCTATAGCTTTGTAATATTAAAGTATTTATTTTCTTGGACTTCCTTGTGAAATTGAGTTTCTGATTTATTTATGTATAATGTTTTGAGTCTATAATGACCCTCATCAAATTTTTGGTTTTCCTGAATTTCAAGAGGATGGTTTTTTGTGCCTCTTCATGAACCTCCAGCAATGGCCACTAATGACTCCTATTTTTTTATGAAGTATTTGTTGTACTGGTACATGTTATTACATGAATAGAAATATAAAAAAAAAACGTATGAAGAGAAAGATTATATTACTATATAATCTTGAGAACCTAATTTTAGTATACACAGAGATAGGGGCCAATTTTAATGAAAGAAGTCAACGAGATTGGTAAGTGAATGAAGAGCCCACCGCATCAACTGCCAATAAGCATATTTTATGTGATCGATTGCAATCTGCAGCAAAGCCAAATTTGGTATATGAAAAATGAAATGTATTGTTTCTTACTGCTGCACCCCTTAAGGGAGACTTACATTTTTGTCATGGTTGTCTGTTATTTGGCAGTGTGCCAATGATTTTTTTGTTATGGCTACATTTTGACAGGGATTTTGTGTCTTCAATGCCCCTCATTAGATTTGGAGTCTTCGAATTTCAATCGGACAACTTTGCATGCTTCATTGTGATACTCTAGCGGCGGCCACTGACCCATTTTTTTGTAATTTTCTCGTTACGCATATTGTTACATTAGGGCTATAAAAATCCTATGAAAAAACGCGATAAGACGTGGCCACTCAATAAACCCACTGCAATATACAAAGTCACAGATAGATGCAGGCGAATTTTAAATGAAGGATTCGATAACGTCCGGAAGTGAGCGAACAACCCAATACATCAACTGCCATTTACCCTAATTTTGTGAACCCTATACTTATGGCTTCGAGCTTAGTTATTTGTTCAAGACCCTTGAGAAAGTGAATGGGTTTTTGTTCGGTAGTAAAGCAGAGGTGTTTCATACCCTCTAAAAGGTTCAAACCCTCCAAAAGATGTTTTTTCCTTTTGGGAGCTCTTGTAGGTAAGCCGTTTCATGCAGCTGAGGCCAGGTACAAGTGCTAGGCGAATTTGCTAGAATCGATATTTCGCCTGAATAACCTCAGACAAAGGGTTATTTCAAGAGTGTTATAAGCTGGCTACATTCCATTGTATTGATCCTCGATTAATTAAGGGCGCAATCGCCGCACATAGTGTTATTTGTAGGTATCTTGTAAAAAGAAAGATGAACCTATGATGCCACAACAATAACTGGGATGAAATACACTGACATATTAAAAAAATCCAGCTGTAAATCAGAAGTAATTATGAAGAGATAGAAAATCATATTATCCACAAATTCCAAAAGTGAATGTCAAGAACATGCAGTGAAATCCCCTACCTCGTGAGTGTACTTCTTGTATAAATAATTAAACCCTTCCCAGGAAATCTCTGAAATTTCACCAAACCATTTGCTTGTCCACCAGAAGATTGAGAGTATTCAGAACCTTTAAGCCCCAAATTGTGGGAATTCGAAAGCCCTGGTAGTTGAAAGTTCTGTTCAGGGATTGATGTTTAAAAATCTATGACTGCATTTGAAAGCTTATGTTCCAATCAAGCCAGCGAATGACGGAACTCTTTGTAGGCAAATAAATTTTCAGCGCCTTTGCCCGATCTCCCACTCTGCCTCCGTAATTCTCAAATGACGGTGTGATCTAGAAAAACCAGTCAAAAAGACCATGCCTTCCTCCATTAGTATTTAATTTGGATAAAACCCAAATACAGGAAATT
This sequence comes from Pinus albicaulis, assembly GCA_034641835.2. Classification (NCBI taxonomy): domain Eukaryota; kingdom Viridiplantae; phylum Streptophyta; class Pinopsida; order Pinales; family Pinaceae; genus Pinus; species Pinus albicaulis. Next base: position 134,619 of record JAXQQM020078885.1, on the reverse strand, counting down.
ACGACTTTTAACGTGTAATCTTTTTAAATGTTTGTTTCTATTTTGCTCAATTTTGAATTCAAAGTGTCATAGGGAAATAATTAGGAATTGTTTAACAAAAATCATTGATTTTGGTATATATCATTGAAAAGGTAAATTGAAAGGATATGGGTAGGTTAAAAAATTTGCAAAATAACTCACAAATTTATGCAAGATTATGAAAAATTTTGACAATCTTTTTTTTTTTAATTTGAGTTAAGGGTGTTAAACTTTAGGATTTTGGGTCTCCCATGGGTTTTCGATGGTGTTGAATCCATTTTCACCATCAAAAAAATGATTTAAACACTCACATTATCTGATTTTTTAAATTTTTTTTTACCAAATTCTTGCAAAAAAATTGTCGTTCGGGCAATTTTGTTGCGTCGATAGACAACTCTGAAGAATATATTTGAGAAGTTTATCTCGACATGAACAGAGCATAATGTTGAATGCATGCACATAAGATTTTTTAAACTCTCCAATGCAAGCGCCAAAAAGCCCAAATGTTAGATACAATTTGCCCATCATTAGGATGTTATCACTAGGTTGGATGGAAGAATGATCTGCGCACTAGTAGGATGTTATCGCCACGATGGATGGATGGATGGAAGAATGGTCTGCCCACAGTGGGATGTTATCACCAAGATTATGTGAAGCTTAGTCAATCTTGGATGGCCCTTGAGATAGTTTAATTCCCCTAAAGGTGGCTCATATCCTCAACCCCTCTCATGAAATTTAAACTTGTTGATAGAGACCAAACCCCTCATAAATCAATTAATATACACCTCATAAGTAGCTTCCTGAATAACTTGTTCATACTATTTAAATAACTTCATTAATAACTTGTTCATTGTCGCACTAGTGAGCTATATTTTTTTAACAACTCTAAAGTATTGTTCACGATCTAACCCATTTGTTAAAATAACTTGAATTTGTGAAACTTGAATAACACAAACTTTGTGATATTTGGACCAACCACCTTACCAAAATAATTCCAATGAATAGAATTAGAAAACCATGGCATTGCCAACCCATGTATTTACTAGATTAAATTGTTTAAAGAAAACTAAACTATGAAAAATCACTTCTCCTAAATAAAATACAATGCTAAAACTGAATTTAATTAATTTAAATTTTGTTTTTTAAAAATAATAAATAATTTAAATTGATTTAATAAAAAAAAAGGTAATATTTATAGATACATTATTATATATAACACATTTTATTTACACATTAATATTGGTATACATTACAATTTTAAATTATATTTTAAAACTCTAAAACAATTTTTTAAAATTATATGGGTAGTGATCGAAGATTGCATACGAGGCTTGGACACATATGTTTTTTGTTACCGATTGGGTCGACGGGCTGGTCGATCTCGACATGGTCCTCCTGGGTAATCTCACTTTCTGCCTCGCCTTGTCTTCGATGAAATTTATGCTTTCCCACCCCGCGCTTTTCACCTTATTTCTCCAAAATAGTTAAATGTCCTTTCCCATATCCATACATTCAACAACTGGAAAATAAATTTTGCTGAAAACACAAATTCTGGAAATATTACAGAATGCTGAAAAATGCATAAATAAATATCAGCACATACAAACAGCCATTCAACACATTTAAACACAGTGATTTTTGGTCAAGGTGACCCTGGAAAAACCCCCTACAACTCTTGGGGAAAACCAGTCTGGAAGCTTCTCTTTTATTTCTGAAAAATGCTTTTACAGTGAGCAGTAATACACAGAAAATTACAACAAACACAAAAATCACTTATCTTGACTTTCGTGCCACCCTCCACCTTGAAAAACGTGCCAAACAGCAAACAGAAATTTTTCAGAGAAATTACAGCATTAAATGTTGTCTTAGCTGCCTCGAAAAGCGTGCCAGGAATGACCGTACGGACTGTACGGATTCCGTACGGATGGGACAGCAGCCCCCTTTCTCGATTTTCGTGCCCAGAAAAATCTGCCTTGAAAACCGTGCTCCTTGCTGCTGTTCCAGCTCTCGAAAACAGTGCTGCCCCTCTCTCGAAAACCGTGCAAATGTTGTACGGACTTTCTGCCTTGGTTAATGTGCCAATGAAACTCTACTGTACGGATTTTTCAGCCTTGGGAAGTGTGCCCTCTTGCTGTACGGACTTGTTGTGCTGCCTTTGCTGCTCTCCCTCTGCTCAGAAATTACTCTTCAGCTCCCTCTCCTCCTCTCTCAATCTGCTCATGAAAGAATGAATGATCTTTTCCTCCTTTTCCTCCTTTAACCTAACCCTAAGTGACTTTTGGGGAATCCCTAAATCCAATGGCCGAAATAGATTGAGATCTAGGGCTGAGATTAAATGCTCATTTAAATCTCACTTTCTATTTTTTAATTCACCCCACTTTAATAAAGACCCACTTAGTCATTTATTTCCAAAGTCACTTTTTTTCCTTTCTAATTTTACATTGACTTTATTAAAAGTCACTTTAAAATTAGACTTTAGTAACTTTATCACTTAAAGTCACTTTTAAATTAGATTTGACTTTATAACTTTATAAAGTCACTTTAGTAACTTTATCACTTAAAGTCACTTTAAAATTAGATTTGACTTTATAAAAATTATAAAGTCACTTTAGGGGAAAAATTAAATTCTTTTGGACACTTTTCCCTAGGCCAAAGATCAAATCCTTAGGGAACCACCTGTCCTCCGGTACTAAATTTCAACATTCGAATGACAAAATGAACATCGGTTTTGTACATCCTCCTTAGCCACGGAATAGCTTGGATCCATAAGATAACCTTACCCAAATCCATTGTTCACTTACATTACTTTTGAAATTTGGCCTCAATATCCTTGTCGACAATCTGCTTTGTGCTCACATCAGCCTGTCACCCTGATATTTCTAGTCCAACCCTTGATGAAAGATGGATGACATGATATTGATGATCACAATAGTTACAGGTTGATGACATGACTGAAGTGGATTCTCATTCAGAGGAAGAACCTCTCTCCTAGAAGATTCTTTTTCATATTGAGAGTTTGTGATCTATTGAAACATGATCTAAGTATCTGACATTGCTAATCTACAGCAGAGGTCTGAGCCTCATTCACGCAAAGGAAGGCTCATAGATGCGACTATGCCTGAGATACACATAATTGAATTTATTTATCATGAATTCGGTCTATACTCTAAATCCATGGATCTATGATTTGTCTTGTCGTTGTGAACTGATTTCTGGTATTTCTGGAATTGAGCATGAAATCAGATGGTCACTTGGAAAATGTCAGTTTTGTAGATGTATTGCAGATGCTAGTAATATCTGTTAGTCAGGAAAGTTCATATGTTTTAACCGAACATGTGTGTGCAGGTGATCGAGACATTCATATGGATATGTCATTGTCTTTAAGGCCGATTGATTTTGATAAAGTGTGTTTGGTACTTTTGACATGATGCTTAATGATTGAGACATGTCTCGATTTATAGATCTTACCATGATTGCAAATTTGTATTTGACATGATTTTATCTGGTGATGGTTGATTTTCCTAGATGACTATGTTATGTTATGTTATGGTTATTTATTGGCCTCCTTGTTTCGAGCACAATGGTTGTTGTGATGTAGTATGAACATGCATGACATAATTGTGATGTGTATGCACTTACATATAATGACGAAAATGGCCTATAATGACATGTTGAATGACAGACTTGAAGAGCTTGACATGAAATGAAGTCAAGACTTGATATGTGTGCTACCTGTCTCTGGTTGAAAGAAATGATAACTATGAAATCAATGTCTTTGAGAATAGTTGTAATTGACTTCTAATGAGCTGATTTTGTTGACTCAACATTGATTTTAGTAAGGTTGGATATGTCGACATGATGAGGCCTTAGGCTCATAGGGAGTGTTGTGTAATGAAAACTCCTTGATTTAGATTTGTTTATATGTGGCTAAGTCAGGATAATGAGTTCCAAGGTATGGCCATGATTTTTTATTATGGCTCTGATTATACATATTGATAGTCTATCATTAACAAGTGATGAGCCTCTGAAAATCTAAGTAAGAGGGAGATGAATTTTGAATATCGTAATGATGTATCATTGCATGATAAATTGATCTCTGGAATTTGGGAAAGAAAATCCATTTAGCAAGATTGTTAAAATGTATTAATGCAATGTAAATCCTTGGATACTCTGATTTAAAGTTCAAATGTTGATTGAACATGATATGGCATCTGGTATTTGGTTGAAGCATTGATGTTCCGTGTTGAACATTCATCTGTATATGATGCGTATAGAACATGATTGAATTCATTATTGAGCTCTTCACTTAGAATTTCCACCAAACGTCTTTTATTTGGTTGAGATATTTCTCCAATGATATGTAGTTGCATGAATGAACTAATGATGTTTTGGATTAATGAGCGCAATTGGATGATGCCTTAGTATGAAATCTGCCATGACACTTTGGATGAGAGGTCCATAGCATGACCGAGGTCAGGTACAATGCCGCTAGCTAGGCTAGATGTGAGGCATGATGTAGAAGCTCCTTAGAGAGTTAATCGAGCATGATCTGGATAAGACATGGATACACGATGATGACAGTGAATCCTAAATACGTATAGTTGGGACTATGTGTTATCCATTCATTTGAGACAACGCAGTTGTTCGAGACAAGCTGAGGCTTGTGATTAACACCTTCGTGAGAGGGAGGATGATTACAATATCCGTGTGACCTCCATGAGAGGGATTATGATTATAGTATCGATGCACATTTGACACCTCCATGAGAGGGAGGATGGTTTTGGTAGATTGTTGTTATTGGTATCTTGCTACGATTTAAACGATGATGTATGTTCTAACATAACACTTGATTTGATGTTTTGTAGGTATAGGAATCTGCATATACCAGATGAGAGCAGTGTTGATCAAGGACACTGAGCCAACACTTCCTCTTCTATTTGAGCTCCCAGAATGAGGAATTGAGATTGAGGACTCCCAGGGTTGAGGGAACTTTGGACAATAGGGTCGAAGAAGTTGCTCCCCTATTTGTCACCCATGGGATGTGTGTGATCCTTGTTTGTTTTGAGAAGTCAAGTATCTCCTCCATAGGTTGGTCTATGCAAAGTATACCCCAGTTGGAATAATACCCACAGGGTTTGTTGGGATTGGCCCTCCCCATTTGGCCAATGGGTTGAAGAGGCTTGGAGGTGTGTGATCCTTACCTCTTGGTAAGTTGGGTATCTCATCCAAGTTGTAATATGATGCAAGTTTTCTACCACATGACTATTCAGGGTCATCGATGGGAAGATCGGCAGGCAACAGGATGGGTTGGGATAACCCTATGTGATTTTGGGTTGAGAGTGAGCCCCCCGATGTGAAATAACCCTATGCGATTTCGGGTTGAGAGTGAGCTCCCCAATGTGACACCAGGGTCGAGATGATCTCCCCTGTGTGGATGGGTATCCTAATTTCTATATATGGGGTTGTAGAGGTATAACTCCCCCATGAGATTCTGGGAGATGCGCTTCCTGAAATGTGCTCCATGTTGATATGCTCTCCGGTGATGATATTCCGGGTAGTAACCCGATGGCAAAGATTCCTAAATGATAGCCTGATGAATGAATGGTGGTAGCCCAAGCTCCCCTTTGGTAACAAATTCTTCTTCTAGACCTAATAATATTTAGCATACAAGCAGAGACGATCAAGAGATAAACATAAATAAGCATGAAGAGTACATTGATGATTTGTAATAAGAAAGGTTCACAGCATGATGACTTCATGACAAATATGTTCAGTGACGACACATGATGATGCAGGAATATTAGAATGGAATATTGATCGATGAAAAAATATCAACAAATTAAGTTGAGCCATGATGTATCCATGATGCAGAGTACTACAAGCAGAGATTGAAAATTGGAATTCTTCCTAGTTGAAAGGGAGTGTTAATTTTTGCAACTAAGTCCAAATTCCACATTGGATAGCTCAGATGATTAAGATAATAACTTAATTAGATTCCTCTTTTCGAGAGGATCAAAATTGACCTATAGATCACCCCAATCGGTTAAGAAAAAGTTATGTTATGAATTAATTTAATATTTTATGGGTTTGTCTAACTGCATGTTGATCTGATCAAAGCCCCAAGTGGTCACTCACAAAGTTATAAATAGGGGCGACATCAAGCTCATTTACACACTTGCTCAAGCGATCTATGATTTTCATCCATAAGTTTATTTCCTCTATGTTTATGCCTTGGCTCGCACAAGTATGTCGGAAGGAGCTTGCGCAGTGGCACACAGTGGATCGGGGTCAGAGTCTAGTGCACATTCCAGATCCGGGTCTATTGAAGCAAAGTCATGGGAAGGTAAGGTTCTGGTAGCGGCCCTACTGAAGCAGAACCGCAGGAAGGTAATGCCCTGGTAGCTGCCTTGATGAAGTAGAACCATGGGCAGGATGTGTTATGCTCGCGGCCAAGTTGCCAAAGCCGCTAGCACAACATGTTAAAGGCACAACCAAAGCCCAGAGGTTATATCGGGTTGTTCTAAAGCTCAGATGCGGGCACATGGTGTTGTGGTAGTGGTTCAGAGTCCCAGAGCCACGGTTTGAGCGTGTTAAGGCCACGACTCATAGAGTTACTAAGAAGATCGGATTTGGATCACCTTCAGTTGATTGCGCAATGCTTCCAGACTTTAGTTGTTCAGTCATATTTACGTTAGAGTGTCATTGACTGACTCCTGGATTCAAATCTAGGACTTCAGATTTGAGATCACTTGGTGATATTTTAGATCTGAGTTTTGGTATTATAGATCTATAGATCCGATCTAGTTACTTTCGTTGTAGATGTATCTTCAGTCCTCATTCATTATTAGTCGTGTTCATCAATTTGTTATAGCCAGTGTCAGTTCATTTCAGTTCTTAGATTCAATTTACTTCATGTAGAAGTATGGGTGTGTTTTTAGTGCTTATGTGTTGGTTTTTTTCCTCATTATAAATATATGTACTCATGGATAATTGTAATCTTGTTTCTGAATCATTCAATGAAGATCTAAGAAGAATAATTCCAAGGGTTTTCCCCATAGTGGGTTTTGCCCTTGTCTCAGACCAATCCTGGTGTCTCTATGTGCTCATGTTTCTCTTCCTTTGATCTTTTATTTTCCGCTGCTTAGATGATGATGATTGTATTGTTCTTTCCACATAGTTTCATTCTTTGATAGTTAATGATATAGATTTGTACATTCGAAAATTTATTTGGGGTGAATGCAACATGTTAATGAAGAAATATAACTATCAAAGTAAAGAACAATGCTGCTTTATTAAAAATTAACATCACATATATACCTAGGTGGGTACCCCTTTGTAAATAGTCATGTATTTTGAGACATGCCTCTTAAATATACTAATCATTGTTAACTATTATAATTAATTATTTACATTCATAACATTGTCTTCCCCTTTAGAAAAGCTTTGTCCTCAAAGTTTATTGATGAAAAGGCTTGCTATATTTTTTTTCTTGTAATATCTTCTTGTCTTTCTCAATTCTTGGAATGATCATCCTCGATGATACAAGACGATATGAATTTTTTTATTGTGGTACTAATTTTTGTACTGTAAAAATATTTAACCATCCAAAATTAATTTTCTATGGAAACTTGCGATTACTAGAAACTTGGGATGAATTGTTATCATATGATTGGATTATGGTGACGTCGATGTTCTTGGGAACATAAGTCACTTGTTTCTAATTTGAGTGATGAGGATATGTAGGGCGGTTAAGATTCATGTTCTTATGTGTTAAAATTCTGACACAATAGAGAATTTCTTAACATGATAATTACTTGTGATTGTTTATATAAGATTTTTCATTTTTCATTTACTTCATTCATTAGGTCATCAAGCAATTATATAAATAAAATGCACAAAAAGTAAGAGACACCATAAATTAGGACAAAGGCTAGGGAATAACCCACAAGGGGAAAAACCATCAATCATTTCCCTATAGAATCTTTGTCTACAAGAGAAATCCAAGTTGTTACTCAAGTGCCAAGTCAACCCTCCACCAAGCAAAAATTGTTTACATGAATTCTATCACAATCTTGTTCACAAGATATCATAGAAGTACAATGCTTCATGAAACTCGCATACTGCAAAAATACAGTTCCACAGAGAATATCAAGAGCAGACTTTGACCTTCTTGTCCACTGGAGTGAGGGCTAGAAGAGATTAATAATGGCTTATATTTTCATCCTCCAATAATATTTCTTCTTCTTCATTCTAGATCAAATGTAAGAGTATGATGATGTCCAATTGAGAGATTCAGATGGGTTATGAATAAACTTCACAAGTGAATGGGTACCACATGTAAGTAAGCCGACTTGAGGGGTAGGAGGGCCAACTTGGCATCTTGGTGAGACAAATGACACTAGAAAAATTTAATATTTATTTCTTTTGCAAGGGACATGAATAATAAGCCCTTTTACATTTTATTTTGACCAAAACATAACTTGGAGAACATGCTAAAAAATAATAATATTTTTTCTTCTTTTGTTTTTACATAAAATACATATTGATACAAGTACAATGATAATTATGAAGACCGAATCTAGTTACAACTTCAACACTCCCACATAACTAGGGAGGTATTCATAATGACTCAACATGATAATCTCAAGTTGAGATATTTATATAAGAAAGGATCTATATTGATAAGCATCATTTATGATAACATCATCATAACTAGCATTGTCAAAATACCAAGGCCTTGAAAATGTTGGGAGGAATTCAATGGGACACCACTGCGTCTTTGAGGCACATACTCCACCTAGGTTCACCAAAGTATGTCCTCATAGGACCATTTCATAGTCCATTGTCACAATACTTGAAACAAGGAAATATCGGTCCCTCGAACCATTCTTATATCATATCAATGTACTTAACTTGCAGTGTTTAGTCTTGGTCACAATACATATCTCAAGAATGTTGGTCCATGATGCTTATCCACTCTATCATTCTCCCTATCTGTGTTCATGTACTATATTTTTAGATGTTATTCCTAGCCATAGTACATGGTACATGGAGAACAAGGTGTGCATCTTCACTCCCTCTCAACCTGGAGGAGTAATCCACAAGCCCAAGCTTGTATAAGAAATACTCATACTTCCCTTACATCAACTACTTGCTCATCTATGGATATCTATTGTAGCATCTCAGCTCTTTTCTACACCATACTTCTCAAAGCATAAAGCGCTTCAACCTTCCATAGAAACCAAGTTCTCTGTCAATCTTCAAACATCTTATTACAAAGTATCAATGTCGAATCAAGAATGCCATCACATTTTCGGAGCCAAATTGCATGCAAAAACTATCATATATTCCATATTTTCTCATCATTAGCACTGTTATCCCAACAATCAAATCAAATACATCAAGACCAATCAACTTCCATCATCCAAATTCCAAGAGGATCTTGATCATATGCTTTTTCCTTGACCAGTTTTCTACCAAATCTCAAGTAGTAGTGTATCAATCCAATATCCTTCATGTCAAGTTATGCTTTTTTCTCCCTCTAAAGACAATACTTTTTTCTACTTAAATCAATCCCAAAGTACGAGGTCTTTTAGTCATGAGACTCATTTTTCATATCCTTAAAAAATATGGAGTAATCCTTTCAATTAAAGTATATGTCTTATCAATAAATACTTCTTTTTACTAGGAAAATCTTGCTTTCATGTTGCATGCTGAATTTAATCTTCGTTAATGAATTCAGCCTTCAAACTGCTTGCTTCTCTTGCATTTAGGAACATCCTCATGCTTTGCTTCATTCTATTAGTTCTTCCACATGTTGTCAATGCCTAAGTAGTTTTAGTAATTAACCTGCAATCCTCACTGAGAGGACACGAAAGAATGGTTATAAACAAGTAAATGATACATAGATATGGGAATAACCAAAAATTAATGATAATAACAATAGTAATAAACAATGAGATATAGATATCTTTTTAGAAAATTTAGCTCCCTCTTAATCTATGTACTTCTTGTATACATATGCACCTTTGTTAGCTCCATCTGGCATCCATCTTATAAGAAAAATTCATCCACATTATAATGCATAGGACAAGGTTTCCACTTCTTTCACCTGAAGGAATCAATCGTAGAGTACAAACCCTAGATATTTCTTAATCAAACCTTCGCTAGGTTTTATAGTTCAACATACTTGAGTGATCAAGACTTTTCCTTTATGCTTGTTCTCAAATTGTTGGGGCTTTTGTGAACCTTAGACTCTTAATATGCAAGTGCCCAAATTCCAAGACCCTAGGTTTCTCACATCATTTATTTAATCAACAGTTAATCATGGTGGATCTCAATATTCAAGAGACTTTGGCATCGACTTTTACTCCAATATCCTTGAATAGTAATATTGTAATTTTGATACTTGACTTTGAATAGGAGCTTAGGTTCCTTTCATTAGAAGGTTCCATTATTGTATCAAGGTCATTTTTTCTAATCATCAACATATACGATGCATTAGGGTGTTAATATCCTATGTTTCATAGAGCCTCAAACATATATGTCACTTCTGGTTTACAAGGGTCGTGACATGTTTGATCAGATTAAGTGAATACTTTAGGTGATTTTACTTATCAATGTTGAGGCGTCAATACAAGCTTTCTTCATCCTTTGAGAATGCCAATTGTCCTCATATAATGCTTGTCAATAGGTCTCATGTTTGACTTTATGTGACTCATCTTAGTTTACTACACTTTCAACCTTTAATATTCAAACAAATATCAAGTCAGATTTTGGTTATGTATCTTGACCTTCTCAGAAGAGTTCGAATGAATATCATATAGAAGAGAGCACAAATATAGTTTCACCAATGTGTATAGCCTCAAACATGTTGATAAAGTACTCTAGGTCTTTCGATTCGTATTACATGATGCATAAGCTTTAGGTGCCATAAACTTCACATTACAAGAGGCATAAACTTCACATTGTTTTAGAGATACCATAAACTTCGCTTATATTATTGAGATGAATAATATTTGGATCTTGCATAGAGACAAAGAGCCTTAGATATTTTGTTTTTGTATGCTCAAAATATGTGTACTTGGAGAAGGATGAATACCTGCTTGGATTTGTTTTTAATTCAATTTTATGGTTTAATGAACTTCGCATAGGTTATATGACTTGTATCATAAGAAAAGAGCTTGCACTTGTACACATGAATATAGAAGCTTGGTCTTAAATTTCTCAAGTTCGAGATTTATTAACAATATTAACTATGGCACAAACCATCCATAATTCAAGGCTCCTTTACAATGCACAAAACCTTGGACTGGGGAATTTGAACAATGACAAAGTTACAATCAATATTTTCATATGCCATATAGGTTACTGAGATGTCATTTCTTCTTTTTGTCATCAAGCTTGATAACACAGAGATGTAGTGCCATAAGTAGTTCACATATCACAGAGTTAATACAAGGACTATGTTATGCATCTACGACTGCGGACATAAGTATCTTCCCTATACTTGATGGCCTAGCTAGAACAACAAAAAACAAAGAAACTAATGTTTTCCTTAAATTAAATAGACAATGGGATGAATCCTACCTAGAATCTGTTATGTGCTTTGCTCCTCTCTTGGCTTGTATGCTCCAATCATACCTATGATTGCTATAATTAGAACCCGCACAATCAAACAACATAAGCCAACAATCTATGACATCTATTTAGCATCATCTAATCACTTTATTCAATGGATCAACATGGCATTGAAATACATTGAATCATAGCATCACATATAGGAAAAAAATGAAATCTTTGTATTAATAGAAATGGAGAGAGTTATAACCAAATATAGGAGTTGATATTATAGAAGAGCTCCTCCTAGTTGACTTGTCCTTCCTTGAGACAAAATGATCTAGGTGGATATAGGTGGCCTCCCACCTATTCCATTTGGACCCACACTATTAATTCTTTCAGTTTTTCACTTTCAACACAACTTACTATTTTTAGCAGGTTTTTGGTTCTTGAACTTTCAAAGCCGTTTGGAGGCCCTAATGATCCAAGTGGGTATTGGTGGCCACCCACCTATTCCATTTGAAATTCCACCATCATTTCTTTCAGTTTTTCAGTTGCAACACAACTTACCATTTTTAACATTTTTTTCCGGTCCCGAACTTCAGGAGCCGTTTTAAGGCCCTAAACAACGTTTTTTGGGAAAATCAGGAGCAACACAGGTCTTTGGGATTAATGTTTCTCACACCCAAATTTTTACTCCTCGGATATATATTTATAATGAGGTATGATGCGCTTCAAACGGAGATCGTATGCCAAAGTTACATCCCCTAGAAGTTGAAACACCAATTTACCCAAACGGGGCCCATAGTTTTGGCGCTTCATCTCCTACGGTTAAGTTTTTGGATGTTTCGGGTTTTGCATTATTTCTCAACAATAAATAGGCCTTCGAGCCTCATTGTAACACAGTTCAGAGGCATGTAGCGGCCACATCTCTTCTTAGAGATAAGCTACCATCGCCCTAGCTAGTTTATTTCCATTCTATCTGTAAACATATTTTAGTTATTTGATATTAATGAAATTACGTATTGTTTCCGTTGCATCTCTGTGTTTATGTCTATTTATGTATTTTATTGTGTTCCTGCATAAATCCAGATCAGTGGTATCAGAGCGGGTCTGCTCTTTCTCTGTTTTTATTTGCATGTCCCCAACGCGGTTAGGGTATAAGGAGTTCAGGCTCGATCTGGTTGAACCCTTGCAATATCAGCCTCGCAAACCTCGACGACCTCCCATGGTGGAAGAAAAGAAAGAAGAGGGAGCAGGAGATTCTATCAAAATATTTCTCGAGGAGGCCCTCGAGAAACAAAGGAACACGATGATGGATAACTCTGCTCAGATCCTTCAACGACTGCCCACCTACAACGCATCTGCATCCAATAACCACTCTGGAGGCACCACTCCCTTCAAGGTACATGTAAAATTTGACATTCCTATATTTGAAGTCCAGATAGATGCAGATGCCGTAGATAGATGGTTGAATTTGTTAGAAGGGTATTTCTCGGTCCATGATTTCTCTGACCGAGAAAAAATTATTTTTCACTCCTCAAAGTCGCCCCCCATGTCAAAGATTGGTGGGAAACCTACTGTAAGCAAAGGGATGAGGGGGAACCCTCTCTGTTCTCGGTCGCACCCACTTGGAATTTGTTCCGAGACGACCTCAAGGAACAATTTTACCCTGTGGGGAGCTATGAGGACAAGTACATCCAATGGACCACACTGCGGCAACAAAGGGATCAATATGTGCATGAACTGACGAATTTGTTCCATACCTACGCACAAAGTTGGGTATTAAAGATTCAGAGAGACATTTGGTGTCAATTACCGCAACTGTCTACATAGACACATTCAAGAGTTCCTCGACATTACCTCGTTTGGCATGACATATTGCTATGCCGCCAAGATTGAGCAGAATTTTAAGCAGAAGAAGTGAGACTTTGGATCCGCGAATCCGAAGCCAGGGAAAGGCACCCCTGAAGCACAAAACTGAGGGCTGAGCAAAATCAGGGCGAATCATAAAACCACCAAAAATCTAAAGAAGGACACGTGGAGGTGGTGTGAATTTCATAACAACCCCACTCACAGCACAAACGAGTGTTGGGCCAAACAGTCGCTGGTGGCCGAACTGAAGGCCCTCGAATCAGATGCATGTTCTGATCTTGAGCCAGAACTAGACAAGGGAGATGACAAAGGGAATCAGATCATTGATGCAAACCCCAGTGCCATTGTTGCCATGACCAAGCTCCAAAGGGAGGATCTCGATGATCCTGAGGAGGGGGAGCGCCTCTTCCATTCGTAGATGTGGGTGAAGGGTTCTCCCCTGCAATTTCTTGTCGATAGTGGAAGCCAAAAGAACCTCATTTCAGCAGAGATCATGAAGCGGCTCGGCCTACCAACCATATCACACTAACAACCATATACCATTGGGTGGCTTCACCCAGGGAGAGATATCCGCGTCCCCCAACAGTGTCGCCTTCCGTGCAACATCAAGCCATTCATGGATGAGGTATTGTGTGATGTTGCTCCTCTTGATGTAGCTGATGTATTATTGGGCCAACCATACTTTGGATGCGACATGTTGTGTATGAGTCTAGGGCTCGCTCTATTGTTATTACTTTGGGAAATAAATTGTACATGATACCCGAGGTAGTACCGCCTCCTTCCATCTCCTTGACTATTGAAAAACAATGCAGTAAGATTGTTTCCCAAACCAGGAAATTTATTTTCCTTATAAATCTCTCACACGGAAAGAAGAATATTGTGGCCACAGCCTCGAAACAGGGCTCCTGCAGTAGATGGACAAAGTTGTGGAGGAATACGAGGACATTTTCTCCTCACCCACAAAGGTTCCTCTACACTGTCAGGACAAGCACTCCATCGATCTAACCCCGACGCACCACCACCTGATATTGCCATACCTCATGTGATTACACAGACAAAATCCACACATGTATTTTCTGAGGCAACCAAGTATATTGAACGCATCCAGCATGTCCGCCAGCAGGTCCATGACATCTGGGCGAATCTAACACCAAGTTCAGCAGAATTTGCCTCTCATGGAGGAACTTAACACAATGGGGACCATTGCTTCCTAAGGAGGGAGGAATGATCCACGTGGATATCGGTGGCCACCCACCTATTCCATTTGGACCCGCACCATCAGTTCTTTCAATTTTTCACTTTCAACACAACTTACTATTTTTAGCAGCTTTTCGGTTCCTAAACTTTTGGAGTTGTTTGGAGGCCCTAATGATTTAGGTGGATATTGGTGGCCACCCACCTATTCCATTTGAAATGCCACCATCAGTTCTTTCAGTTTTTCAGTTGCAGCACAACTTACTATTTTTAGCATATTTTCGGGTCCTAAACTTCCGAAGCCGTTTTGAGGGCCTAAACGACGTTTTTTTGGGAAAACCGACATTAATATTGCTCACACCAAAATTTGTACTCCTCGGATAGATCTTTCTAACAAGGTATGATGTGCGTCAAACGAATATAGTATGCCAAATTTACGTCCCTCGGAAGTTGAAACACCAATTTACCCAAATGGGGCCCATAATTATGGCGCTTCATCTCCTACGGTTAGGTTTTTGGATGTTTAGGTTTTTGCATTGTTTCTCAACAATAAATAGGCCTTTGAGCCTCATTGTAACACAATTCAAAGGCATGTAGCCGCCACATCTCTTCTTAGATATAAGCTGCCATCGCCCTAGCTAGTTTATTTCCATTCTGCCTGTAAACATATTTCAGTTATTTGATATTAATGAAATGAAGTATTGTTTCCGCTGAATCTCTGTGTTTATGTCTATTTCTGTATTTTATTGTGTTCCTGCATAAATCCGGATCACAAAAAGTGCCTCTATGTCACCCTAATGCATGGAATAATGACTCTCACATTAATAGCATGAGGGTAGAATCTACATCTAAAAGCCAACCCCTTAGCTTGTGGATGGCAGTAAATATATAGGATGGAATGGTAGTTTATGAATTCTTATCCATTTACCAATCTAGGCTTGAGATCCACTCTTGATGGGAGGATGAGCTTAAGGGACAAGAGTTAAAATATCCAAGGTAAAATAGGATAGGATTTGAGATTTTATCCAAGGTAAATAGTTAAAACAACCTCTGGAAGCTTATGGAAGAGGAAGCTTCGATATTATTTGTATTTTTCCCAAATTTATAGAATCAACAGACCCCCCACAACGAGCAACCTGCTGGTGATCAACATAGGTCCAGAGAGGTCCAACTTGTTGTGAACGTTGGTCCTTAAAGGGTCAGGGTGTGTTGGTCCTAAAAAGCACTGAAATGAAGCAGTTAAGGGCAGAAATTCAGGGTTTTGAGAGAGTCATGATTAGGGCTTTGTGTAGGGATGATGACAAGGTGTTCAAGGATGTGAATGATCCTAGTTTGAAAGCTTGTCAACCAGATGTGACAAAATGGCCTATAACAGCTTTCTACCTAAAGCATAGAGTCAGAAATGACAACTGATGACTGAATTTCTTTACCTTGTCACAAGTCAGGATCAAGAAAAACCGACGAGACCATATTATATTACAATACATTTACATCATTACACCTTTTTTGAGGGAGGCATACCCATACTCAACACATAATCTAACATTCATGTACAATGATAAAAACTGCACGTCTGCTAATGAAAAATGGTGGACCCGTGACTATCTTTATGACCATAGGCATCATACTTTGTGATCTCGTATTAATCTTGAAATCACTACCTGAATGGATGAAATTAGATTAGGGGTCTTCTATCTCGTTCACATGATTGTCCAATGTACTAGTCTAATCGTGTGAATCAATGAACTGAGGTCAAACACGGTAGACACCATCTGATTACCGGCCAATGATGTAAGTCGTTAACATACCAAGAGAAACCATCGATGATGTTAATGGCTCTCAAGGTACTACAATACAATCTGCATGGTGTGATACATGAGTTGAAGTTGAACACCACACTAAGTCTTTAGGTTGAATGCCATTGATGTAAAAATGTTGTCGCGAGGAAACTTGCCATTGATGTATGCAAGAACCAAGGCATTGAAGGAATGTTTAAAAGTCAATTTCTTGGATAATGAGTTGATGTCGACATGAAGTGACTCGTCCCAGGAGGGCCTTGATGTATCCCCCATCAACGGCACGAAACGGGTATCATGATTTGAGACATAATTTTGCTGATACGGAAGTGGACCAGGAACTACAGACATGGAATGAAGGATTAATATTATTGTAGAATATGTTGGCTGAATGAATTCTCTTGAACATATGAGTGACATTGAATGGAGTTGGCAGCATTGACCCAAAGCTGAAAATGGAAGCTTTGAAACGATATGATGAACCAAAAAACAAGCATATTTCCCAACCCAACAGCCACAGAGATGAAGTGGAAGAGTTTCATGTTCAAGATCGACTTGCTACCATTAAAAAGTGGAGTACCTTGTTTTCCCAATTTACCCAATCATATTGGTCAGTACCTCTTTATTTTTTAACAACCTTGAGGAGGATAACATATGTTTGATCTGTAAGTTCATCCTTCGGATGAATCCCTCTAAGTATGTTTAACAAACCCTGAGAAGGAGTGGTTCGGTCTCGTCATGTTCGACGAGTCCATTGTTGTTTGATGTTTTAACGAGTCTAGCGAAGGTGAAACTTGACAACTTTTTCATGTTTAGAGAGTTTGAAAAATAGTCGAAAAAGAAAAATCTAGATGTTTCTTTTCGTAGATAGTCCCTTGAATCCAAAAAGGCAGAAAACGATACCAAAGAGAACCTCTTATTCATGATTGACTAAGGTATTCCTTTTTCATAAATAGTCTATCTCAGTTCGGAAATGGGTTAAACTCATACAGAGTATGTGTCTTTTCATTTACTTTAATGAGTTCGAAAAGACAAGTGCTCGACAATCTTTTCATGTTTTGGGAGTCTAAAAAGAGCTAAAAGAGGATTCCTCCTGGAGGAATGAGTGGTATAAAAGGATAACAATTGATTCCAATCATGATGGAATTGCCCAAAACACATAGAGGTTAAAAGGTTGGCTAATAAGACCACTCATCACAGTGGTTCCTTAGGAAAGGGTAAAACAACCAAGTGAAAGTGTATGATCAGGAAAGCAGATGGTGACGATGGAATGATAAAACCAAGGCTCATCTGGCATAAACAGGTTGATAAAAATGGCAATCACAAGAGTTAAAGTGGGAATGGTTTCATTTTTTACACAAACTTGAAACATGGGAAACTATGGTTGGAAATGGTTTCATTTTTACACAAGCTTGAGAAGAAGAAAAACTATGCTTGAAATAAGTTTGCATGCCCCCAACATAATGATATAATTCAAGGTACATGCCCCCCAAGCTTCATTTCATTCACCTAATATTACTGGTTACTAATAGGTGGACGGAATGAAGGTTAGTTTATGAGATCAATTGAAATACTCGAATAGGAATTTACGAGATCTAATCAAAGACTTGAGTTGGAAGGGGATATGTTTCATTTTTTAACGAGCTTGACATAGTAAAATAACTATGATCATGAAACCTTATTTAATTTTTTAATGATCTTGACACAAGAAAAGGAAATTTTCTCTGAAGAACCTTGATTCATTTTTTAATGAGGTTGACATAATACAAGGAGCTTTACTCTAGGAACCTTGTTTCATTTTTTAAGGAGCTTGGTACAAAACAATAAACTATGATTCAAAAACCTTGTTTAATTTTTTAAGGGGCTTGACACAGGAAAAGGAACTTTGCTCTGAAAACCTTTATCATGACCTGCAGAAGGCCATGACTTCCAAGAGGTTGTCATCAGATGGGAGAACAACACTCTGGAAGGTATCAAAGGATCTATGGAAATATCAGAATCCAATGCCCCCAATAAATGATGCACTACACCACCTACTAGATCATTAGTAGATGCAAACATGGAACAAGTTGCCACATAATTAACCTGTGGCAGGGGAGATACCACTGTTGGAGTGTGTTTGGTGCACGTATGTACGAAATCACACCAAATTAAGGGGTGTGGTCTACCCACTTAAGTTATTGGTAACAGGCAGAAAAAGAAGTGGAGTCAAGCAAGTTAGTGGAACAAGCTAGAATCATAAGCATACTAGATAGAGAAATAACAGCGACGCACTATATGTGCAAGATACCCTATTTCTTAACTTTTTGTCGTTTTTGGTTTTCTAAGGTGAAATGGAAATTCTAAGATGAAAACAAGTTTGGTTATGTTTGTTCAAGGAAATGATATCCCCTATAATGATTTACCAACTTGAAACTTTAAAAAGAATTTTGAAATTTACAATGACAAGACTTGAAAGGAAATGAAAATGTGCTGCTGAAATGAAGAGGTGCTGCTAGTCTAATAAATCAAAACAGTGAACTAGTGAGCATGAAAACCAAACTATTCTTGCTGCTGACTAAACAAAAAAGAAACTATGCTTAAGGAAATTCAAAATTGCAACAAAATAAATCTAAATCAGATTACATCAATTTATCTTCTGATCCTTCATCATTAGTCCAACTATGATTTTCGGAAGTAATCATAAACAACTTGAGTAACTGATATCTAACTTGCAGAAAGAAAACTAATATCAAACCATACATTCATGATTCAATCCCTCACCATCAGTCCAGCTGTGGCTTTCGGAGGCAACTGAAGATGTCATGCACAATTTAATATATCTAATTTTATAGAAAGGAAACTAATACTAAACTACACATTTCATAATACAATCCCTCACCATCAGTCCAGCTGTGGCTTTCGGAGGCAACTGAAGATGCTATGAGCAGCTTAATATATCTAAATTTTCAGAAAAGAAACTAATACTAAACTACACATTTCATAATACAATCCCTCACCATCAGTCCAGCTGTGGCTTTCGGAGGCAACTGAAGATGTTATGAGCAACTTAATATATCTAAATTTATCTACTGAAACAAATAAGCAAAACTGAAATGAACAAAGCAATATTGAAATTAAACAGAAACTATGAAAAGAAAATTAGCAGCAGAACAATGTTAGTTCCATGTCATTAGTCAAAAAGCTATGAAAATGCCCGGGCTGCCTATCTATAACCTGAAACAAGAACACTGATAAGTGATTAACAACATAAAACATGAAAGACAGAAGTGAAATGGAAATTATGGAAGTTTATAAACATAAATGAAGCAAATGCAATGTATAAACATATGAATGGATTATGGCACAATGAGCTTTAAAGAAACGAAATGAGAACTATACACTAATGCACAAAACCTTAGCTGAGCAGGGGCCCTCTACACCAGCCTTGGCAACGATCTTCAAATACGAATTTTGGTTGAAAACAGAGTCTTCTTATATTAAAAAGTAGTCATTACAGAAAGGTGATGTTACGGCACAAGTGCAGCGTAATCACATTACAGAGCAGACTAATAAAAGATAACAGAGACTAACATCGACTAACTCTATATGCATATGCAAACGCATTATATATAACAAAAGAAATATCACTGTCTCCTAAAGTTCATGCTGGTGGAGAACACGTAGACCATTACATCCACGGATCTAGGATGATGGCCGTGTTGGAAAGTAAATCTATGAGGAGTGGATGCTTGAATTCGACTAAGGAGCCATGTACAGATGTCGATTTATCCTCCGCAACTTAGAAACGGCCGTATGAATCTTCATGTGACACGAAACAGAGTCCTGCCAACATGAGACTCTATGGTTAACTTCCATGTGGACGCCTTTGACCGCGGCTTCTTTAGATGAGTTTGCTCGAACCAATAGGACACAAACCATGTCCACATCATTCCTGACCTGCCCATGTGGCTCGTTTTCCTTGTAGACACCTGTAGCATAGAGTTTCACAAAATAGCTGCGGAAAGTTGCAGCAGCTGCGGAAAGTGGCAAGATTTCGCAGCTGAATGAACAAAATCTAAATCAAATAGCAAACACAAAAATATAATTAAAAACCATGTTAGATGCTCTTTTGCACATGATATTGACAACTTAGGAGGTTCAGGTGAGTGAAAAAGGTATAGAAAAGTGTATGGAAAAGATGCAGATTTGAGACTCAACATACCCCCACTGTGAAGGTGTTGCATGTCCTCATGCAACCAAAATTTTGATAATCTTTCTTCAGTTCATGTGCCTTGACACTTCAGCCAACACATCCAATCCTCTCCTCTTCTTCCTTGGTACTGCCAACATTCTGGGTTTCTTCATTAAGCACCTAAATTTGATATTAACAAGTGCTCTGCTCAACTTCTGGCATTTCCTTTTCAATTTCTTATTCTTCTTCTGCCATATTCCCAAATGTAGCATGGTATTATCATGGATGATTTTGTCCAGTTTGCCTTGTTCTTTCAATGTCTCATTTTCATTTTTGATGTGCCTATTTAAAAGCTCTAGCTCAAAAATTTCCTGTTTTAGTGATTGGACCAAATCATCTTGCAATGTATGAGGCTGAATGGACGAAGTACTTGGACCTGTAGCTGCCTTTTCCAAATATTCTATATAGTCATATACTTCCTGCTGCTTGGGGTCTATTTCAGGTGTCATTTTTATTGGGCTGTTCCCAAAATTCCGTGAAGGAGAGTTATTTTCAAAATATGGCTGAGAAGGGCTTACATCAACATCTTGCTGAGAATAGGATGGAGTATGTTCAATGTCTGACTGAGAATGAAATGAACCAGGTTCACTAACTGACTGAGATGGACTATGGTCAGCTGGGGACTGTTCAGATGTCTCCTCACCCAAATCAATGAAATGAGGACCCTTAATTTGTGTTTTCCTCAATTTTCCCTTAAGTCTGCTGCTTCTCCTCACACGTTGTGGTACACTATCCTTTTGTTTTTGTTTTCCTTTCTCTGCCTTCTTGGGTATAGATGATTGTTTTTGAAGATAAACTAATCTTTCAGATAGCACTTGATGATCTTCTTCTTCAGAAGAAGGAGTTTTATGTACAGCCTCAATAATTTTTCTCTCTTTTGGTGTTATTGGCTTCTTACCCTTGATTTCTTTCTTCGTCCTCTTTGACAGTCTCTCTTCCCTATCAGTTCTTTCAATTGCAGTAGTAGGAGTATTTTGGATTTCATCAATTGTTCTTTTTCTCCTACTTCTTCTTGTTGTGCTACCTTCAGGAATTTCCTGAGTAGGAGTAATTTGGGTTTCATCATTTATTCTTTTTCTTCTACTCCTTCTTGCTATGCTACCTTCAGGAATTTCCTGAGGTTCCTCAAAGAAATTTCTAACCAGAAATTGTTCCCATGTGTCTTTCTTTTCCTTTAACTCTTTTTCAATCAAAATTTTTACAAGGCCGTGGTGATATAGATGGGGTTCTACATCTCCTAAGTGTTTCTGAACAGTCACATCCATCTTCTTCAAGCTATTTAACAGAAAATATGGAAGATTGAGAGCTTGATTATCTAGAGAATTCATTAGTAACCTGGTATGGTACATGTACATGGACCCAAAACAACCTTCACATGTAATGAATTTATGAATAACTAGCAACAAAGTAGCCAATTCCTCTTTCAATGCATGCACAGGAATTCCTCTTTTAAAAACAGTTATGTCCATACCTTGGTTTCGTAAGATTGTTCTCCATGCTTCATCACTGATGCTTTTATTTTTAAACCAACGCTCACCCTCTTGAAGAAGTTCCGTGGTTGTTGCTATAGATGCTTCATTGACCGCAAACTTAAGGTCTCCAATCTCTGCTTCCAAGCCATTAAACGACCTTGCAAATGCTTTCGTAACTTCTTTGTGATAACCTCTGAATTTCTGGATAAAACGCAGCCATTTTTCTTTCTTCAATATCTCCCTTATTTGCGGATATCCCTCCATAAACTTCGGTCCTTCCGGTTCTGCTCTTAGCAATTTAACCATTTCTCTTTTCTGCTCTTCACAAATTTGACTGCGTGAGGGTTCAAACGGAAATAGAACGGTTGAATGCACAAGAACGAGCACAATGACTATGGGAATGTATCATAAAATGGGAATGAGCACCATAAACGGAATGGAGTGAGACTGTGGGTAGATATCCGAGAGTGAGAATGAACACAATGAACGGAATGGAGTGAGACAGAACAGAAAGGGGTTTCGTGAGCATAACAAAGATACGACTGAGAGATTGATAGAATATAATACACTCGGCCGCATTTTTGAAATTTGGTGGCTGCGAAATAAATGTGAACACGTTTCAATCAACGGTTATGAATTTATGCGGCTGTAAGAGTCCTTAGTCAAATCAAATACGTCTCATTGTCACCGGTGGAATATTGGATCATGAGTGAAAATCGGGAGTTTAATGATGAAACTGTTTGAGAATGAATGTGAGAGGATAATATGGAGATCGTGAAAGGTTACGGAATTGTCAATATAATCATTGCACATAATGGATAGAGCTCATGGTTCAAAACTATATAAAAATGTGTTTTTCAATGCTATTTGAAATAAATTTTATTCATACCTTTGGAATCTTTGCCTTTTCCCTTGGTATTCAACTAATTGATCTCCATTGGTGTCTTGAATGCTCCATGTCTTCATTTTTGATCCTCTCACCTGCATTTTATTTCATAATTATGGAAATAACATCTGACTGTACATTCTTTTTGAAAACAGAGTAGTAGCTGCGGAATCTGCTTCTGGCTGCGGAAACTGGAGTCAGCTGCGGAAACTGACACAGTTATTACTTGGATGAATGGAAATGAACAGATGACAAATGACCAGATGGAAATGGTCATGAAAAAGATTTTTATTGATGGAATGGAATGAAATGGATAAAATGAAGTGGAATGGAATGGAATGAAATGAAATGAAATGAATGAAGTGGAATGAAATGGAGTAGGTGGTGACAAAACTTGTGAAATGAAAGAGAGAGATTTTTTTGGAAAATATAGAGTGTCAGGTGTTCCTGATTTTCACCCTATATTTTCTGTATAAGACTGCCAATCAATGATTGGTTTTCAGGCTTATACCATTTTTATTTTTATTTTTTATTTTTTATTTTTAACTGAAAAGAACAAAAGTTAGGCTGGTGGAGAAGAAGAATTCTTCTGTACCAGCCTGATTGCAGAACTTTCTTGAAACAATTTGACAAAATCCTCTTTTGAGAGTGGCTTATGATAAATTTTCAATCTATGGCCATTCACAATAAGAGGAGTTTGAAACTCATCAATGGTCTTGATTCTTACAGCTCCATTGCTAAAGATCTTGTCAATCTCATATGGCCCAAGCCAATGAGTCTGAAATTTCCCTTGAAAATCTTTAAACTTGGAATCAAATAACAATGCCCAATCTCCTTCTTTAAACTTCTTCTCTTTGATATATTTTTCATGCCATTTATTTCTTTGATATTGAACTAGATCAGTTCTTATAATTGCTTCTTGTCTGATCTCATCTAGCTCATTCAACTGCTCCATTTTATGCTTTTGGGCTTCTGATAAGTCCATCCCCAACTGAACCGCTATCTTGAAGGTCTTGACTTGGAACTCAATGGGGAGCAAGACTTCTTTCCCATAAGCAAGTTCATAGGGAGAATGTCCTGTTGTATTCCTCCATGTAGTTCTGTAGGCCCACAAGGCTTCTGGAAGCCTTTCTGCCCAATCTCTTCTATGTAGATGAACAGTTTTGGTGATGATACTTTCAAGAACTTTGTTTGTGGACCCCACTTGACCATTTGCTTGTGGATGGTAAGGAGTAGATCTTCTGTGCTTGATTTTGTATTCTTCCATCAACTTCTCCACCAAATTGGATGTGAATTGGCTCCCCCGATCTGTCACAATTTCTCTTGGAACACCAAAGCGAGTAAAAATATCCTCATAAAGAAAATGAACAACTGAATTTTCAGTAGCAGATACTAATGCTTTGGCTTCTACCCATTTAGTAACATAATCAGTACAAACCAATATATACTTCTTTTGCTTGGATGGTGGATTAATAGGTCCAATGAAATCTAAGGCCCACTTTTCAAAGGGTTCAATGAGTACCTGTGTTTGCAGTGGCATTTCATTTGAAAGGGTAGGTTTCCCTACTCTTTGGCAGCTGTCACACCTTTTGACATATTGTTTTGCATCTTTGAAGAGGGAAGGCCAATAATATCCTAAAGAAAGGATTTTATAGGCCGTCCTTTTGTCTGCAAAGTGTCCGCCGCATGGTTCATCATGACGTGCCTTAAGAATATCAGGCATTTCATCTTCCCTGACACATCTTCTGATCACAAGATCTGGCCCTGTTTTAAACAATTCGTTAGAAATCCATAAATATTTTGAACTCTCCTGAATAATTTTTCATTTTTCTCTTGGAAATAAATGTGAAGGTAGTTTCCCTGTAACCAAATAGTTAGCAATATCTGCATACCAAGGGGTCTTAATAGTTACTGCAAACAAGTATTCATCAGAAAATTTATCTTCTACAGGAGAATCTTCTTTAGTATTTTGAATCCTAGACAAGAAATCAGCTACTGTATTCTATTTTCCCGGTCTATCCAACACAGTAATATTGAATTCTTGCAAAAGTAAAAGCCATCTTGTCACTCTGCCATTAGTAACAGGTTTGTTCATTAAATATCTAATTGCAGAATGGTCAGTATGAATAAAAGTTTCATAGCCTGTTATGTAATGTCTAAACTTATTAATTGCATGAACAACAGCGAAAAACTCTTTTTCAGTCACAGTATAGTTCAACTCTGTGGGAGTCAAATTTTTACTGGTATAATAAATGGCATAAGGAACTAAATCTTTTTGACCCAACACAGCTCCTAGAGCTGTATCTGAAGCATCCGTAGAAATATGGAAAGGGAGTTTCCAATTTGGTCCTCTCAAGATAGGTGTTTCAGATATTCTTGTTTTCAAAGTTTCAAAAGCTGATTGACAATCAGGATCCCATTTAAATTCACAGTCTTTTGTAAGCAATTTGAAGAGTGGAGATGCTATTTTAGTGAAGTTTTCTATAAATCTTCTATAGTAACCAGTAAATCCTAGAAAACTTCTAACATATCTTTGACAATTTGGAATAGGCAACTTTGAGATGACTTCAACTTTTGATCTATCAACCTTAATCCCATCTCCTGAAATATGATGTCCTAAAACAATCCCTTCAGTAAACATCATAAAGCATTTTTCATGGCTTAATGAAAGGTTTGTTTCTTTACATCTGATAAGAACTTTTTCCAAATTTTCTAATGCCTCTTCAAATGAATTACCATAAACTGTAAAATCATCCATATAAACCTCTACACAATCATGGATTAGATCAGAAAAATTCCTAGTACTTCTCTTTGGAATGTTGCGGGTGCATTACATAACCCAAAAGGAAGCACTCGGTAGGCAAAAGTTCCCCATGGACAAGTAAATGTGGTCTTATCTTGATCTTCAGGTGCTACCTGAATTTGATTATATCCACTAAAACCATCCAAAAATGAAAAGTACTTTTTACCTGCTAATGTATCTAATACCTGATCGATAAAAGGCAAAGGAAAGTGATCCTTCAAATTTGCTTTGTTCAATTCCCTGTAATCAATGCATACCCTCCATTTACCATTCTTTTTAGGTACTATAACCAAAGGAGAAACCCATCGGCTATCAGAAATTGGATAAATGAAGTTTACATTGAGTAGTTTTTGGAGCTCTTCTTTCACTATCTCCCTAAGATTTGGATTCATCCTTTTTTGAGGTTGTCTGATTGGTCTACTGTTTTCCTCAATATAGATATGATGGATGCAAGTCTTAGGATCAATACCTTTCATGTCAGTATACTCCCATGCAAATGCAGTAGAATGTTTTTGCAAAATTCTGGTTAGTTCTTCTTGTTGTGACTTCTCCAAATGTTTGTTGATATTCAATGTTTTTTCTGGAAAAATCTCAATAGCAGAATTACCAAACTCTTCCATAGAGTAAAGAGACATTTGTCTGGATGATAAATATTCTATGTCAGATTCCAACTGAAATTGTGTGGGGTCATATTCTGAAGATGTCTCAAAATTTTCTAATGTGTTCAAAATTTGACTATCCTCACTGATTTCAGAAATGGTAAAGACAGGTTGTATAGTGTCCTCATCATCAACCCATTCATTGTCTCCTAATTCTGTGATTGCTCTTGCTGGAGGATACAAATTGAATTTCTTTTTCGAATTACCATTAGAAATGTACATGTCCCCAGATCTACAACTAATAAAAGCATCAGCTGTGGCTAGCCAAGGTCTTCCTAAGATAAGTGGGTGTCCTCCTAGATTACTCTTGGGAGTCAAAATCATAAAATCTACTAGATATTCCCAAGAATCTAAGGAGACTGAAATATCTTCTAATACACCATCTGGTTTAATAATTGATCGATCTGCAAGTTGCAGTAAAGTAGGTGTAAAAAGAAGGTTAGGAAGTTTTAGCTGGTCCATAGTCTGCCTACTCATAATGTTGATAGCAGCCCCTAAGTCAATCAATGTGTTTGGAATTTCTATCCCATTTATATGTGTCTTGACAATTGGACTTCCTGGATCTACATACTTCTGCATGGTAATTTTTCCCATCATGATATCTGCAATTTTTCCTACCATGTGGATTCTTCTTGTGTCTTTTAGTTTCCTTCCTGGTCTTTTGAAACTCAACTCCTTTATTGTTTTTGCTAGAATAGGAATCTCTCGAATGGCTTGTAGCAAGGGAATCTTGATACAAACATTCTTCAATTCATCTAGAAAGTCATAGTTAGGCAACAAGATTTGTTTTCCACCCCCTTGTCAATTTGTAGTCTTTCAGGAAAAGGAGGTGTAGATGAAGATGTTGGTTGCTCAACTATAGGAGTTGTGGGTGTTAACTTTTCTTTTTATTTTTGCATGCTTGGATTTTGAAGAGATTCTTCC
Source organism: Pinus albicaulis (assembly GCA_034641835.2). Taxonomy (NCBI): domain Eukaryota; kingdom Viridiplantae; phylum Streptophyta; class Pinopsida; order Pinales; family Pinaceae; genus Pinus; species Pinus albicaulis. The sequence goes on along the minus strand of JAXQQM020078885.1, from coordinate 107,199 downwards.
TCAGAACCCTTATTGACTTGAAGAGAGTCCTCCTCAGAGGTATCTTGCTCTTGAATATCTATAGAAGGTTTTTCTAAAACTCTACCAGATCTGATTTGTACATCGTTGAGAGGAACAATCATATAGGTAGGAAATTGTTGTCCTTCTACCATATAAGTATTCTGAGGATTTTTATTATTAGGATTTGGCAATGGCTGAGCTGGAAGTTGATTTGTCTTTTGTTGGTATGGGAGCATGAGTTGAGGATTTGGATTTTGTTGAGAAGGTTGTTGTTGTGGAAATGGCAATGAAAGCTGTGGATTTGGGTTTGGAAGTTGTGGAGCTTGTTGATTTTGAAAAGATGGAGGATATTGATAAAATTGAGCAAATCTCCCATAAGGATTTTGCATCCCTTGTACCCATGGCTGATATGAATTTTGATGTTGGGGCCAAGGTTGTTGCCAAGGATTCCAATTTGGTTGGGTTTGAAAATTCATGGGGTTGTTAAACCCTTGAGTTTGTTGTCCCTGCCAAGGTCTCCTTGCAACAAAACATAGAGATTCTACTGAATTTGGGTCTTCTTGAAAGACAGCTTTGAGTCCAGGAATTGAAGGACAATCCTTGATCTCATGATTCTTTGAGCAAATCATACATGTTTCTACAAATTTTTCATCCAAGGGACATTCCCTTAAAGCATGTTTCTTCCTACATTTCAGACAAAAGATGGCTAAAGCATCTGTTTCTGCTTTCTGCTTGTTTTGGATTTTAAGGGTGTCTAGTTGTTCACTAAGGCTCCCTAAGATATCAGTTTTGAACTCATCAAGCATATTACCAATCTCTTCCCTACTTACTGATCCAGTTGCAGATTTGTTAGCCCTAATAAGAGAAGGATCCCTAGGCCCTTTTCCTGTTTTAGATTTTCCTCTTGAGAGATGGACACATAGTTCTGTTATATCACGAAGTGGGAGTTGAGAAATGTCTCCTTCCCCCATCATGTTTAAAATATCTATCCATTCATCTCTAATGGCTTTTAATATGAGGGCTTTCAAGGTTTCATCATCTAAGTTGCTCATCTTTTCTCTTTTCAAGTTGTATTGAAATCTTTCAAGTAAGTCTTCCAAATTTTCATCTTCTTTTTGCATAATTTTGAATACCTCATCCTTGTGATTGGTGGGCATACAATAGTCCAAGTATCTATCCAAAAATGTTTGTTTCATATCATTCCAAGTCCTAATAGATTGAGTGGCTAATCCCATGAACCATTTCAAAGCAGATCCCTTGAAAGTTGAAGGAAACAGTTTGAGTTTTTGAGAGTCTTCCATATAGTCGTAGGTTCGGCACATAACTTCAAACTCAAATAGAAATGTTTCAGGATCCTCACTTCGCAATCCATAAAAGTTAGGGAGGACAGATGGTGAGATATTTTTCATTGTTGCATGAGTTTCCTCATCAACTATAGGGAATCCAAACAAGTTATCTCCTTCCCTATTTCTACCATTATTTCCTTCACCATTGTTGTCTCCATTGTTTCCTCCTCTTCTACCTCTACCTCTACCTCCATCTAGTACTTCCTCTGCCATGATAGTTTCTTTAGAGTCCTTAAAGTCCTCTAGTTCTTCTACCAAGGGAGGATGAGAGAGAGTCTCTTTGTTTTCTAAATGGGTTTTAGTAGGTGGTATAGGAGAATCCTCTAATTCAGCTGGTCCTTGACTTCCAAAAATCTTAAGGCTGGGGGTAGATGGTGGTGAATCGGGTCTATGCCTTGAAGAAGATGGAGTTGTGAAAATCGAACTCTTGGCTTTAGCTATAAACCTTCCCCTAGAATCTCTTGCTCTATGCATGTCATTTTTTTATTTTTATTTTTTAAAGTTGGGCTAATAATTCTCTTTCTGATCTTCCAGGTCACACTAGGTGCAAGAAGAGAGCATACTTAAGAAATTACTCAACCAATAACTCTCTTTTCTGATCCTCCAGATCACACTAGGTGCAAGAGGAGAGCATACTTCAAGAAGTTATCAAGTTTTCCCTTCTTTTATGATTTTGTGTGTTTTTTTTTTTAAGAAATTGGCTACCTAGTTACACTTCCCCGGCAACGGCGCCAAAATTTTTGGTCAATTTAGTGTGTCCTAAATTGCTGCATTTAATTTGTCAATCCGGGAATCGTAAGCTGATGAAGTGCGGCGCACCATATGTGCAAGATAACCTATTTCTTAACTTTTTGTCGTTTTTGGTTTTCTAAAGTGAAATGGAAATTCTAAGATGAAAACAAGTTTGGTTATGTTTGTTCAAGGAAATGATATCCCCTATAATGATTTACCAACTTGAAACTTTAAAAAGAAATTTGAAATTTACAATGACAAGACTTGAAAGAAAATGAAAATGTACTGCTGAAATGAAAAGGTGCTGCTAATCTAATAAATCAAAACAGTAAACTAGTGAGCATGAAAACCAAACTATTCTTGCTGCCGACTAAACACAAAAGAAACTATGCTTAAGGAAATTCAAAACAAAATAAATCTAAATCAGATTACATCAATTTATCTTCTGACCCTTCATCATTAGTCCACTATGATTTTCAAGTAATCATAAACAACTTGAGTAACCTGGAGTATCTAAATTGCAAAGTAAACTAATATCAAACCATACATTCATGATTCAATCCTCACCATCAAAATTCATCAGGCTTTCTGAGGCAACTCAAGATGTTATGCCAACTTCTGTGGCATTATATCTAATTTTACGTAAAAGGAAACTAATACTAAACTACACATTTCATAATACAATCCCTCACCATCACCAAATTGTGGTTTCGGATAACTCAGAAGATAAATACAGAGCAGCTTAATATATCTAAATTTGCAGAAAAGAAACTAATACTAAACTACACATTTCATAATACAATCCCTCACCATCAGTCCAACTGTGGCTTTCGGAGGCAACTGAAGATGTTATGAGCAGCTTAATATATCTAAATTTATCTACTGAAACAAATAAGCAAAACTGAAATGAACAAAGCAATACTGAAATTAAACAGAAACTATGAAAAGAAAATTAGCAGCAGAACAATGTTAGTTCCATGTCATTAGTCAAAAAGCTATGAAAATGCCCGGGCTGCTTATCTATAACCTGAAACAAGAATATTGATCAGTGATTAATCAACATAAAACATGAAAGACAGAAGTGAAATGGAAATTATGGAAGTTTATAAACAGAAATGAAGCAAATGCAATGTATAAACATATGAATGGATTATGGCACAATGAGCTTTAAAGAAACAAAATGAGAACTATACACTAATGCACAAAACCTTAGCTGAGCAGTGGCCCTCTACACCAGCCTTGGCAACGATCTTCAAATACGAATTTCAGTTGAAAACAGAGTCTTCTTATATTAAAAAGCAGTCATTACAGAAAGGTGATGTTACGGCACAAGTGCAGCGTAATCACATTACAGAGCAGACTAATAAAAGATAACAGAGACTAACATCAACTAACTCTATATGCGTATGCAAACGCATTATATATAACAAAAGAAATATAACTGTCTCCTAAAGTTCATGCTGGTGGAGAACACGTAGACCATTACGTCCACGGATCTAGGATGATGGCCGTGTTGGAAAGTAAATCTACGAGGAGTGGATGCTTGAATTCGACTAAGGAGCCATGTACAGATGTCGATTTATCCTCCGCAACTTAGAAACGGCCGTATGAATCTTCATGTGACACGAAACAGAGTCCTGCCAACATGAGACTCTATGGTTGACTTCCATGTGGACGCCTTTGACCGCGGCTTCTTTAGATGAGTTTGCTCGAACCAATAGGACACGAACCATGTCCACATCATTCCTGACCTGCCCATGTGGCTCGTTTTCCTTGTAGACACCTGCAGCATAGAGTTTCACAAAATAGCTGCGGAAAGTGGCAAGATTCCGCAGCTGAATGAACAAAATCTAAATCAAATAGAAAACACAAAAATATAATTAAAAACCATGTTAGATGCTCTTTTTCACATGATATTGACAACTTGGGAGGTTCAGGTGAGTGAAAAAGGTATTGAAAAGTGTATGGAAAAGATGCAGATTTGAGACTCAACACATATATAAACTAAAACTAAACTAAAAACTAAAAAAAATAAACACGAGCTCTGAAAAGAGTCAAACGATAACAATAATACGAACGATGGCTCTAGGCCCCTCTTATTAAGCGTTGGTGGTAATAAGAGTGAAACTTTACCCTCTTGCCAAAGGGCCCCTAGAACATGGGTTCTAAGTCCCTATGCAAGGATGTTTTTATCCCAAGCTTGCCTCGGTGCAGTCTCCCTCTTTCTCTACTGTGTTGGACTGAACTTGTTGGATGGCCAACAATTGAGTCCCCTCTATCTTCAGCTCCGGATCACACACTGCTGGTATTTCTTGGGAAATTCTGGCCAACATAACAATATGTTCACAAATTATTCATCTCATGGTGGCCTTATATAGGCGATTTCAAATCCTCCCTTCCCTCTCTTGGTACATTGTGGATGGTGACCCAAGAGAGGGGTATGATTACTTTGTGTGCTCCAATTATTCCATTGTGTACTCACTTGGTGTCTAAGGAGGTGTTGAAGGCTGTCCTTAGGTGGCTTTAAGTGAGGAATCACTTGTCCTTTTCTTTGTGTGGTCCCGGATAGTGACATTTCGCCACTCCCAGGATTGCGCGCATATAAGACAAAAAAGTGTGCAAAGGCGCTCTTCACGAAGGATTATGAGCGCAAAGAGCATTTAGGACTTGTTCAAATTTTATTTTCCTTAGACCTTAGAGATTTTTAAATACCTTCCAGATTATGTAATGTCTTCTAGCCCTATAAATCCATCTTCTTGACATTAAATAATTTCGTCTTCTATTGTATGATTTTCCAGTGTTAACAATTTTCCCCTAATGTGTGAGGTATATGAAGAACTATAACTGAAATACATTGTAGTTTCTTTACTATATATCATGCGTAGAGAGAGAGAGAGAGACCCGCGTGAAGCTTAGAATTGAAAACACCCTGCACCGATTCCAAGAATGACTGTGTCCTAGATGACCCCTATAAGCAAATATAATACAATACATATACAAATTTTCTATGAGGCGGGCATGTCGCATGCTCGTGATGCTTTGGCTAGTTAAACAAATATATTTTGACATATACATGTTCTTTCGGTATCAGTGATGTGGTAGTGATTTGGTGGTTGCTGACGCCCTCAGGGGAGTTTTTTTTTCTTTGAAAATAGGTGGAATATGGTACCCATATGCGTAAACTTGGTATGACATATAGCTACACTTGTACGCATAGGTGCTGGCTGGGACCTTCCCGTGTAAGCATTGCTGAAAGAGACGCTTATGGAGGCATGGGTCTTCGATGAATTTAATCAAAGTGCAATGTTTGTAAGGTATGATACCATCTTGACATGCAAGCTTTTGTTGTAGCCGAATGTCAGGAGGATCGATGACATCTATGGGCAATGATGTCTCCCATAGTGCCACCCGAGGATGCCCCTTTTATGGAGAGGGTTAATCCAAGGTACCGCTTCCTTTTTGGAGAATAGGTGTCGAGGTCTAAAAAAAGGAAGCCTCAACTGGCCGAGGGGTCGCCGACATGAGGGGTCGGGGACCTAGAGGTGATGGGTTTAACATAGGCATAATACCGAGGGATGACTGAAAACTGATGATGGGGATTCAATGGCCCAAGGTTAGAGTATACTAAGCAGCTTGGTGGCAGTCATAGTTATTTCTAATGGGGAAATCCCTGGAGTCGATAGGACTTCCAGGGTGGGTATAAAATGGCTATGAATGTCATGGTGGCATGTGCGTGGGGGTGTAATACTCCGACCAAGGGTGTTTAGGGACTGCTGCCATGGGAGAAAAATATGGATGGAGGGTGAAGGACGTAGTGCACCATACGGGTTCTTTGTACACTTACCAAAAGAGTAAAATAATGGGGTTTGGTTTGTACAAAACACAGAGACGGGTACCCCAAAACATGAAAGTGTTCGCTCACTGACGTTGTGAGGAAGGTGTTTTGCTGAGGGTGGGGGTCCCAATGGTTGGTTTCGTGTGTGGGGTTGATGAAGTGGATGAAAAAGTATCGCAGATGGGATTATGCTGCTAGAGGTATGGTGGGCCAAATGCGAGGCGCGGTGGTGTGCTTTTGATCTGCTTGTGCAACCTAGTCGTTCGGGAAGGGAGTTTTAATTCGTATGGAAAAACTTGTCCTTATGCATGGTGAATGGAGGGGCATGAGGTGCTTCCCAGACTAAAGTGGTATGGCCATGGCGTCAATTTTGTTATGATATATGGTCTACTGTGGGTGACGAGCGCCATGGAGGGGAGGCTCTACCGACCAACGAGGATGTTTATCATGTGCAGGGTTAGGTGATGTTAAACATGGTTAGATATGAGGATCCTATGGTTTATTTCTGATGGAGAAATAATGTCAAGATATGCAGAGTTAACTGGGACTCTATCATGCTGGGGGTAGAATGATACCTGCTCCGGAACTTTCAGTAGATGGCGTTGTGGATGGTTTTCGAGGTTTTCCTACAAAAACAACTAACTCAAGTGAAAGCATATTCTTTATCAAAATTTATTGAAAATCATGAGCTTTAAAAAAGAAGATGAGAGAGGGCATACCTGTCGGCGCTGATTTTTTTTTTTTTTTGGGAGTCCGAATGTGTGGCATCGCCTCTGTTCATCATGGAGTTTTGATTGTGATGCAACTTACAGTTCGGAGAATGGACCTTCTGATCTCTCGTTATGGTCCTCCGAAGTTTTTGAAAAGGGCGATATATATAGGTGGATATGGCCCTAATTCAATTCATTTGTACTTGCTGAGTTTTTTAGAGGTCAGAGGATTCTACGTAGCATTTCTTGTCGTTGCGATCAGCCCGAGCACCAGGGATTAGCGAGATCATGCCTAGGTAGCCTCCATGACGTCTTGCACTTTAATTTTTTTAGTTTGATGGTGTCGGGGTCCGTACAGACTGGGTTTGTACGGATTTTGGGTGAGCTTTTCCCTAGATTGCGCGGGTGATCAGGGCAAAGGCGCACCCTCTGTGTGCTTTTTTCGGGGATAAGCGTGCTAAAGGAACTTTGTTCCCCTTCTTTGGCACGCCCAAGGCATGACAATGGAAAATATAGGCGCACGCAAAGCCGAGGTTTGTTGTTGTTGTTGTTTTTTTTTTTTTTTGGGTTTTTGCCTATTTTGTGTTTTTTCTGTACTGATGGGCACCTGTTTTGATGACAGGTTATTGTGGAGGGAGCAGGATTGTCCTGATCTCTAGACTGCGTTGACTGCTGATGCTGGGGCATGTTTTCATCTGGTGCAATGGGGGCTCTTGAAGTTCGCGGATAATGAGCTTCTTCAGTTGCAAGACCGGTTGCTACGCTACTTGATCCAACATTGGTGCAGGAGGCGCAACATGTTAGTGTTGTGGGGGATGAACCTGGTCATCCGTCTTGAGATGGATGTCTACTTTATGACCGGGTTACTACCTCAGGGTGAGGCACTGAGATATCCACTCCCTTTAGGGAGAGTGGACTTTGGAGCGATTTCGGAGATGTCACTATGGTGGGGCGCCTCTTATAGAGGGATGCATCAACATTGCATCAGTGATAGAGTTGGCAGAGTGATGTGATATGGTGGTGACTGTGTGACTGGAAGGGTCAGTTGCTCCACATCGGGCATCAGGCCCGTAGGTTGGAGTACTGTGCCGGTTGAGGTCCGGGCATTTTTATGACTTTGATGGGATGGTGATGAAACTCAACAAGGTCCATCGTGGATCTAAGTCATTTGCGTATGCCAGTATCTTGTGTAGCATTATGTATGAAAGGGTAGTGTTGCTGATACTAGTGGTGGCGGTGCCTCCTGGGGGGCCACGGGAGCCTTGAATGAGGAGATGGGCTTTGGTGATGCCACGAGGTAGTGGGGGCATGGTGGGGCATTACTGGAATGCCACGATCGAGGACTGGTTCGAGGTGAACCTGTTGATGTTCCTACGATACCCATATGCAAGGATGGACTTCCAGGGGGATCCAGATATGGGTTTCCCTCCTGGTTATGCTTGGGGGCCCACATGTATGTTGTGTATGTTTCTGCATTTATTTGAGTATACATGTACTTATTTGTTTTGTTAGTGAAACTGACATCATTTTGGTTACTCTTGCAGATGTTGGCGAGGTGGGTCGCCCTGTGGCTCGGTTGGTTGGCCACGATCCTCTACGGTGACCTATGGGTTATCAGGGAGGAGGTTCTACTGGAGGACCTGGTGGTGGTGCTGGCCTTTCCGAAGAGGGCAACATATCGGCCACTGCGGAGGCTGTGGTTAAGTAGGCTCGTGTTGATGCAGTAGTAGCACGTGCGGATATGGCAGAGGCTCGTATTGAGGAGCTGACTGCTTGAGTGTTAACTCTTGAGGATTCCTGGGGTCAAGTGGATCGCTTAAACCAGGGGGTGCCTTCTTGAGGATTTATGTATGACTTCGAGGAGGTTTGGTTGGAGACCCTGATGGCCCACAAGAGGCAATATCAAACCATTCTACGTTGGATGGCAATATCGGTTGCAACGACAACTCCAGTGGTGGCACTGGGAGCGGTTGTGGGCCCAGGTGCCCCTCCTGAGGGGGCACCACCCTAGAGTATACTTGTACCTAGGGAAAGAACCCATTATGAGGATGCTTCCCTTGTTTTTGATGACTTTTGTATCTTTGGGCTGGCAGCTAGGCCATTGACACTATTTTTTGTACTCATACATATACATTGTGACATATATATATATATATATATATATATATATATATATATATATATATATATATATATATATATATGAGAGATATTTTACAAATACGTGTTGTTTCACATTTCGGTTTATGTATGATGTTATGCTGATGGATATCTATAGTTTTGGTTTTTTATGTATGATGGTTTATTCAAGATGTATTCCAGTTTAGGATATTGTTAGCTATGCGTTCAGATGTTTGGTTTTGACTCATATTTTTATGTGAATATAATATAGTCAAATTGTTTGCTTAATATTTGTCTCGAATGTCTGGATTTTACTTTAGACACTACTAAGCCCAGGAGTGAGGTAGATGGTGTATGGAGTATACCTAATGGAGGGGCATCACACATAAGGGTGTCATATTCTGCCTGATTGTTTGTTGCTGAACCGATGCACACGCCATTTGAGAAGAGTGGCGATCGGTCAGGGTGGTAGATGACCTAGGCAACTGTGGCTAAACTTTGAGACCATCTTGATGCTCCATCAACAAATCTGAATAGGGTTTAGTTTGGTGATCCATGATGGCACTTTGAGAACTTTTAAATAAGCCTTTTGGTCAAAAAAATTCAGTGGTTGGGGTTGTGTACGTTCACTCTAGGGAAGGGCCGTTTTGGCCCTTATGGGTAGAATATCTTGAGGTAAAATCCGTTTACGGGGTTGCTGAGGCATGTCCCATTCGGTTCCGTCAAGATTTATGCCCCCTATCAGAAGTAATTTTTGATGATGTATGGTACTTTCCACAAGGTTTCAAACTTTCCTGGCCCTAGGGCTTCTTCATAGCGGAGGACTAATTCTCCCTCGGTGAATGAGCGAGGGGTGATGTGGCGGTCGAATGATGCCTTTACCCTTTTCTTGTGGGCCTCATTGTGTTGCAACAACTGTCGTCAAATTTCATCTACAAGCTCTAGTTGTACTAGGCATTGTTTTAGAGGCTGGATGTCATCAAGGAGTTTGTTGGCGGCATGTAAATTTGGGATCTTGCGTTCAATGGGAATCATGACCTCAACCCCATATACTAAGTGGAAGGGAGTGAAACCGGTGGACATATTTACCGTTGTGCAGTATGCCCACAGGGCAGAAAAGAGCATATGCTGCCAGTTGGTTTTATGGTTATTCACCATGCGTTGTAACATAGTTTTGAGTACTTTGTTAATAGCTTCTACCTGTCCATTGGACTGGGGGTAGTATGGTGAAGCGAATTTGTGGGTAAATCCTAGGTGGTGAGATAGCTCCTCGAAAAATTCATTCTCTAAGTGTTACCCATGGTCGATGACTAACTCTTTGGGGATGCCGGATCGGGCGATCACGTGGTTGAACAGAAATGGAGCGATGATTTTTGGTGTGTTGTCGTATGTAGGCATGGCCTCGGCCCACTTGGTGAAATAGTAGACAACCATGATCATGTATTTATGGTTGCCTGATGAGGTGGGGTTTCAAGTCACGAAGTCAATCCCCCATTTACAAAAGGGACCGACGACGATGACAGGATACATAGGAGCAGGAGGTGCTCTTGCTTTGTGGGCAAAGCGTTGGCATCATTCACATATTTTGACTGCTGTAATGTAGTCGCGAAACAAGGAGGGCCAAAAATATCCTGCCATAGGAAATTTTGGGTGGTGGCCATGCCAGATAGGTGGCCTCCGCAAGCGCCTCCCCTGTAGTCATTAAGGGCTTGTTCCACTTGGTTGTGGGTGAGGCACCGCCGTAAAATGGTGTCAATGCCTCGTCGATATAAGACTTCACCCATGAGGAGATATCAGGGGGCCTGTTGACGTATGTGTCGATGGTCATCTCGGGTGAGATGAGGTCTAAACTTTTGGGTTCGCAAGAACAGGAGAATATCTCCGTACTAAGGGTCATCGGTTGCTACAAAGAAGAGGTGTTCATCGGGTAGAAAATCGTTCACTGATGATCCCTTGGTATCTCTTGGGAGATCCGTAATGAACTCTGCTAAGTCAAGCACCTTTTTGCTTTTGGGGGAGTGAAAATGTAAGTCATATTCTTGTAGAATGACTATCCAGCGGGCGTACTTGTGGTTCATTAAGCGGTGCTTGAGCAAGTATTTAATGGGATTAATATCTGTGATGACCGTAGTGGTTCCTAAGATGATGTAGTGGAAAATTTTATGGGCTACATAAATTAATGTTAGTGTAGTCTTTTATTCAGGCTCATATCTTAATGCTGGACTCGATAAGGTTTTGCTGATGTAGTAGATTACGTGCTCCTTCCCATCTAGGCCTTCTGGGACCAATACTCCGGCTAATGTGGAGTCAGAAGCTGATAAATATAGGATATATTCTTTGTCATAGTCTGGGGACTGATGAGAGGCGCTGAAGATAATGTTTCTTTTAGCGCGTCGAACGCTTTCTGGGTGTAATCGTCACATTTAAATGGGATGTCCTAGTGGAGGAGTCGCAGGAACCCTCATTTGCAAGTGGCATAATTTGGGACAAAGCGTCTCAGAAAATTAAGCTTCCCCTACAGGCTTTGAAGTTTCCTGAGGGTTCGAGGTGGTGGTACCTCTTTGATGGCATGGACCTTAAGAGGGTCCACACAAATGCCTTGCTGGGACACAATAAAACCTAAGAGTCTTCCTGCGCTGACACAAAATACACACTTGAGAGGGTTCAAGCGTAGGTTGTATTGACGACATCGTTGAAATACCAATCGCAGATCCTGGAGGTGCTCTGAGCGCTTCTTGGAGCGGACGGTCAAGTCATCCAAGTAGGCGAGAATAAGGTGTGCCGAGTCATGAAATATATAATTCATGGCTCTTTGGAAGGTGGCTGCAACGTTTTTTAGGCCAAATGGCATTACTTTGTATGAACGTGCCCCAAGGGGTGGTGAACGCATTTTTGTACTGGTTTGTATGGCAGATTTGGATTTGATTGTACCCGGAGAACCCATCCATGAAGGATAGAGCCTCATGTCCTACACAAGCATTGATGACTTGGTCGATGAATGGAGTGGGATAATTGTCTTTAGGACAAGCTTTGTTCAAATCCCGAAAATCGGCGCAAACGCTTATAGTGCACTGTTTTTTCATGATGGGAACAGGGTTGGAAACCTAAGATGTATAGGCGATGGGGTAGATAAACCCAAATTTGTGAAGCTTGTCGATTTCTCACTTTATTGCTTCTGCCTTAGATGGGTGCAGTTGAAATTGTTTCTGGCACACTGGACGTACATCCGTCCAAGTGTCAATATGGTGCTATATGCTAGTAGGACTAAGCCCGGGCATTTATGAGTAGTCCCATGCGAAGATATCTCGGTACTCTTGTAGCAATTGGGTATAAGAGGTTATTTATTCTGTAGAGCATGCTGTCCCCAGTGAGATTTCTTCGACCTTTGCAGGGCTTTGGGATATGTTCACCTTGATGGTAGGTGAGATATTTGACATATTTCCTTCCTCAAACGCATTAGGCGCTGGGATGGGGTTTTTGAACCAAACGAATTTACTTGATGGAAGGAAATGCTTTGATTCGATCGCGATCTCTTGTTATTTTATCTTGTTAGGACTAAATGTTTGCTTGGGGAGAAAAAGTGAACAATGATGCATTGCATCCCATGGATAATCTGGCTCTGTCATAGCCTCTAGGATATCTTCATCCGAATGAAATAAGGACACGAAGGGGGATTGTTCCTAGGTAGGGTTATGTTGAATGGGGTTAATTCATAAAGAACTAGTTGAGAGACATGAGAAGGATTCCATCGTGGATGTGGTGGAACCAGACGCGATCGACAGAGTGCAGATAGATTGGGTCTGCACTGTCGTAGGAACAACTACTCTCATAGTTGCAGCTGACTTGAAACCTATGGTAGATGAGAAGACAACTCGATTCATAGTTCCGATACACGATGATATGAATCGTATATGATGTGTCATGTCGTCGGCATTTGGTGGGGGATGAATCTCCCTGATTGGTCGCCTTTCAGTTGACAAGAATGCGATGGATATGTTCATCACATCCTCTTGGGTTGTCAAACTATTCATGGATTCTGAGTCCGTGCCATCTTCTCGGGAGAGGCGGACTATGGTTGATCGCATACAAGCTAGAGCTGTGTAGAATCTCGGTATGTAGTGACAACGACATACTGGGTGGTTGTCACCACATATTTGACATGAATATGGGATGTCCATGTCGGTGTAGTATACTATTTAGACTGAGTACCATCATTGGAACATTTCCAAAGCTGGGTAGTCAATGATGAAATGATCAAGTTCATCAAAAAGTACACACCTTTCGATTTGGGGAGGGGTTTGGCAGGGAGCCTTTCAAGTGATCGCCACTCTTCCTGCAGGTACAAGATGATACCGGGTTCATTCTCAACATATTAGGTGGGGGGATCCTCTTGATAGGATCACTTGATGGCGTGTAAGGCATCCCTATATCGTGAGATATCTAGGCAATGGTGGGTATAGTGCCCATAGTTGCTGTAGAGAGCGCATGCGTGATTGGTACACAATGCTTTGATTTTACCTTTGGTGGTAGGTTCCTTTTTACAGGAACGCGGCGTCGCGATGTCTGTCTCAGATCCAAGGAGTGGTTTTAATTCATCCAGTTCTGGACATATATGGGTAAGGTGACCTATTACGTCACATATGGCATAGATTGGTGATTCCCGTTGAATGGCGGGGGTCACCATCCTTTCCCCTTTTCTCGGTTTTATTAGCCGTGATCACCGATTTTGTAATGGGAATTTCCTTTGCAGGGGTGGTTTCGACCATTTCTTGGGTTAGTGGGGCCTCCTCGGGACTGAGGGGCTTCAATCCTGTGGCAGTAACGTGGGTGGATCCTGTTCCTACATGGGGAATGAGGTACCAAACTGGGATTGCCAATGATATGTTTGGTAATACCAGTGTTGCCAAAACCTGTTGGGAGATGAAACTAGTTGGGGGGTAGAGGAAAGGGGTTTGGGAGGTGGTGTAGGCTAAAGAGGGTGTCGTGGCTGATGAATCAATGCCATTACTGCTTGTGTCCATGTCCTGACTAGCTTCGGTGCTTGATGTGGACATCATGCACATTAGAGCCCCTATGACATTGGGCGATGACTCAGGGATTATGGGAGGATCTCCTATGAATGACCCTAGAATGGACGATGGTTTGAACTGGCTGGGGACATATTCTTGGTACTGTGAGAGAGCATCTGAGGATGTGTCTACATAGGGTAGAATTACATCAGTGTTTTTTTAGGGGTCGCTTCTCACTATGCGTTAGTTGGTCTACAGTAATGATGCGGTCCTCGTGGGGGAACATCGTGATGCAGAAGATGGAGGAGGCTATGGCAGACATGGCATACATATAAATCCACCCAAGGAGTATATTGTAGTCCAGGTGAGTTTCCAAGACTTCAATGTCTATATGGAACATCTTCCTGGCCAAGCAGATTGGGATATTTTGGCAGTGGCTGACGGGGGTTGATGGACGACCGTCGTATGCTCTAAGCGTAATGATTGAGGGTTTTAGTTCGGGAGACCCTAACTTTTGCCAAAAATTTTTAGACATGATACATGTGGATGCACCCACGTCTATGACACATCGGTGAATATTGATATTCTGGACTGATACTGGTATCTGGAAGGAAGCCTAGGGGTGGCTTTGTCTAAGTCAAAATCCTATAGGCGCGTATCGACAGGGTCGATAGTGCCTAACGCAGAAAGTATGACTTTCCATTGTTTTGGGCATGACTGCAATACTTCCAAAGCTGAAATAGTAGTGGGAGATTGTGTTAAATCTTCCACGATACTATAATTATTGGCCGCTTTGGAGTAGTTTCCTGATCGCCTATTGGGTCCCTTCGCCATTTTCGGTAATGGTTCTATAGGCATCTTTGAAATGGTCAAAGGTATAGTCGGTGAAAAGGTACTTGCCCCTGATGTATTGGTGTCTAGTGGGGTGTCGTAACTACGATTTTTTGTTTGGAAAAACATCTCTTTACTAGTCATGTAGATTTCATAGCTGCTTTTCCTGGAGTCATCTGTATTTTGATGTTGAATGCTTACCGTCCCTTGATGGGGGGAAAGGTTCTTGCATCACAACTAGTTGCTGGGAAGATCCTCCTTGTCCTCGATTACTCTATAGCTTCTTCAGCTTAGGGATATTGGGATAGTGGTGAGTATAGTGGTTGTACTCACCACATATTGAACAAGAATGGTTTGTTCGAAGAGGTAGCCTTTTGCTCTGTCGTTGGGCATTACTTGGCCCTTGGCTCTGATTCTGGTTGGAGTTTCCTCTAGCCTGGGATCATGGTGGGCGCTGCTGGTTGTTGCCCCCCTGTCCAGGGTTCCCTTTTGGCTTGTTTTTGGATTTTTTCTTCACCACGTTAGGAGGGTAATTCTCCTGGTTGTATTGGTGTGGTTGGTTTTAGGACAACTGCACAAAGTTCACCTGTGCATTGGTTTGCATAGGTGGGTCTTGTGCTAGGGACTGAGCATAATGCAGCCCATGGTTTGCACCTGGTTGTTGGAGGGGAGATCTTCCGTCAGTGTTTCTTTCCGTGTACTGATTCCCCTGAGCCGGAGGATAAGGTCCTCCCTGGTGATACGCTGGCGCCCTATTGGTCAAATTTTGCTGAGGCATATGATGACTTTGAAAACCAGGTTGAGGTATGTTCTGGGTAGAACTGTATGTGTAACTGATGTTTTGACTGTTGTTGCCTAGGTAACCTTGGGTCAATGACCCAATTAGTCCGTCTTCAGAGTTCGACGCGCCTAGCAATTCTTGATAAGTTTGCAGGCGCGGGGCATTAGGCAGGATGTTATAAATGTATCTTGACTGCGTATAAATCAGCTCAATCTGCTGGGCTTTGCTGATTGCATCCTCTTCGGATGTGGGTCTCTATTGTGCCACATCCTTTGAAATATTTGTCGTAAAAGTTTTCAGGAACAAATCTAAGAGAATCTAGTCATTGAGTTTATCTTTACATAAACTACGACACTGCCTCCATTCGTGGAGATGGTCCGAGATATGGACGATGAGGGTTTGTCTAAAATGTGTCAGTAATTCCATTTCAGAATCATGGTGAATAGGTAACTGAAAATATGTTAGGAATGCGGTGGCAAGGGCGCCAAAGGTTCCATGTGAAGCTGATGGTTGCTCCACGTACCACTTCGCGGCTACTCCTATCAGAGTGCGTTGAAATAATCTCAATCGACTAGTGTCGTCAATGATACTGTTTGATGAGCACCACAGGTGGAAGGTCATGACATGATTACCTGGGTCTTCCGTTTGCTTTCCTTTGAACTTTGGAATATCTAAAGGTAGTTTCGTGGGCGTGGGAGGCCAAGTAAGATTGTGTGCAATGGGGTCATTCGTCAGCTTGGTTAAATCAGATAGATTCAACGAAGCTAAGAAAGGTGACTGGTAGGTTGACATCATTGCACTGTGTGAAAACACAAAATTCTAGTTAGGAAGAGGGTTGGTCTACGACGTACCCTACTGTGTATTCGACTGGCTTCCTAGATGGGACGCACTCCTCTACCCCCTAGGGTTCATGGGAGGAGTGGTGTGTGGTGTGGCGTTGGGAGACTGACTAGGGTTCCCAAATAAGGATGCCCCAATAAAATATGAACCAATAATGGTGGCAGCATTCCGTCTTTGATGCCTAAATGACGAAAGAACTAAAACCCCTCTCGGTAATGGGGGGAGGTCCAAAAGATGCCTAGATCGACGAGGTTCTGTTGGGTCAGTTCTAGTGTTGACCAGGTTTAGTTTTGGAAAAAATTTGAGAGGATAGAGTCTATGATCAAATCAAACTTGTTGTCACATACTTAAAACAAAGTGAAAAATAAGATAAATTTCCCTTTAAATTAATCTATGTGATCAAGAAATCAAAAAAGTGGTTTTTGTTTGTTTGCGTATGATATTCAAAATCCTAGAAGACCTATTCGTCCTCACACACTCAAATGTAACTAGGCCTTGAGAATATTTCTTGTGAGTGCTGGCATAATGTCCTGTAAGAGCTGGTGACGCCCCCAGTTAGCCGAGGAAAATCCACCAAGGTAAGGTAGAGGGTCTGGCGCTTGCTTGCACTGTCACCTATAGGGAAAATGATGCCCTATTGTTTTGGCCACTAAGAACCACCGTCCCACATGAGCGTTCGATTCTTGGGCTTCTTGGTAAATCAGCTAACAGTACCAAGTATCAGCCAAGTCAGGTAGCCCTGACTGATACCTGCCCGCACTGCACCTAAGGCTAACCCCCTCTGAAATGGGTCTCTGCCATGCTCGGGTTTTCTTTGTTGTGGGCTGATAGGTGTATTTAAAGCTCCATAAATAAACAAATTCTATGTTTCAAAATCAAGTATGATCAAGGCGGCTTACTGGATGCCTACCCCCTTGATCCTAACTTAAGCTATAAATTATTTTGTGGCCCCTATGGGGAGAAATTAGTGAGTTTGGTTAAGTTAGTTTTAGGTGTCTTTGCTTCGCTTAGTGAGTGAATGTGTGTGAGCAAAAAGTGGAAAAGCACATAGTTTGAACATGTGGATATTTGATGATCCTTTACAAAATCCCCTATTTAAACTATGTTGTATTGTTCATGGCTCAAAAGAAAAACATGTGCAGTTAATGGGCCACTTTCTATTTGTCCTAGTTAATCTATGTGACCAAATATAGGGAGATGGAAAATTGTGAATAGGGAGTGTTCATATGCTTACCTAGGATCACTAGAGGGTGCAAAGGTAGCAGAGATTACTTGCTCTTCTATAAACAATTCAATCCTAGTCCCGAAATTCCTAGTGCAAAAATTGAGCTAAACTAAAACTTTTACACTAGAAGAAAGAAAACTAGATATGCATGCGTGGTCTTGGGCCACTTATTTTGGCTAGTTATCTAGGTGTGTTGGTACCAAAATTTGCAAAACATATATATATATATATATATATATATATATATATATATATATATATATATATATATATATATATATATATATATATATTTGCAAGTTATTTTGTCCTCTACTTAAACTATGTGTGAACTTCGCAAAAGTCAACATGAAGTAAAACTGACACTAAGCCTACAAAAAGCAGCTAAGAGTGAGCTTTAACAAGCTGGGGGGTACCAAAACCAGTGCTGGAAGGTGTATTAGGGGCTGCTAATAACTTTACAAGCAAAAAAAGACAGAAACATGGGAGAAATTTCTCATTCTGTATTTTGCGCACAAAAGGCTGGAACAGGCGCACTGTCTACGCGCGAGTCAACTCTGAATGCATGCCCTGTGCGCGTATGTGGGAAGAAAAAATGCGCAAGTCCTGCAAAATAATTTTTTGGAGCTGTTCTGCTTTAGTCTGTCACTTGGGATGAACTAGGGACTGCAAGAGAAATCAGGGGAAATTCAACTCCACTCCACAACACAGACAGAGGTCTCTGCAAAAAAGGCACAACCACATAAACTTGGTAATAAACGTTAGTGGAGTCACCAATCCTGTTGGAGTGTGTTTTTTGCACGTATGTACGAAAACACACCAAATTAAGGGGTGTGGTCTACCCACTTAAGTTATTGGTAACAAGCAGAAAAGAAGTGGAGTCAAGCAAGTTAGTGGAACAAGCTAGAGTCATAAGCATACTAGATAGAGAAATAACATGCATATATAAACTAAAACTAAACTAAAAGCTAAAACAAATAAACATGAGCTCTGAAAAGAGTCAAACACAAATAATAATACGAATAGTGGCTCTAGGCCTCTCTTATTGAGCGTTGGTAGCAATAAGAGTGAAACTTTACCCTCTTGACAAAGGGACCCTAGAACATGGGTTCTAAGTCCCTATGCAAGGATGTTTTTATCCCAAGATTGCCTCAGTGTAGTCTCCCTCTCTCTCTACTGTGTTGGACTGAACTTGTTGGATGGCCAACAATTGAGTCCCCTCTATCTTCAGCTCAGGATCACACACTGCTGGTATTGCTTGGGAAATTCTGGCCAGCATAACAATTTGTTCACAAATTCTTCATCTCATGGTGGCCTTATATAGGAGATTTCAAATCCTCCCTTCCCTCTCTTGGTACATTGTGGATGGTGACCCAAGGGAGGGGTATGATTCCTTTGTGTGCTCCAAATATTCCATTATGTGCTCACTTGGTGTCTAAGGAGGCGTTGGTGGCTGTCCTTAGGCAGCTTCAAGTGAGGAATCACTTGTCCTTTGCTTTGTGTGGTCCCGGATAGTGACATTTTTCCACTCCCAGGATTGCGCGCATATCAGACAAAAAAGCGCACAAAGGCGCTCTTCACGAAAGATTATGCATGCAAAGAGAATTTAGGACTTATTTAAATTTGATTTTATTAAGACCTTAAATATTTTTAAATACTTTCTATATTCTGTAATTTCTTCCATCCCTGTAAACCCTTCTGCTTGACATTAAATAATGTCGTCTTCTACTATACAATTTTCCAGTGTTAACAACCACTTGCATGTAAGGACCATTTAGCGAATTTGGTTGATTGGGATTCAGATTTGGACCAACAAATGAAAGCTAGTCAATGGTCACAATTCTTCCTTCATGTGGAACGCATCTCACATGAAAGAGTGAAGAGACAAGAGCTCCCATGACATAAACATAGTCACACCCAAGGATTAAATTAAAATCCAAAGGGCCTTGGACTACCATGACATTAATATAGAGGGTTTTTCCTCCCAAAGTAATAGGAAGCTTAGGAAGGATCCCTAATGGGTGATTGGTTCCTTTGTTAAAAGCCAATAGATTATGGGTAACAACCACAGGTTGCGGAACCTAAATATTTCCAAGTAGTTGAGGAAAAAATACTAATAGACGTGCCTTCATATATGATTGTGCTAGGTAAGGCCATATTATAAGCTTGTACTATGATCTGGAAGGGCACACAAGGAGGAAGATGGTATCCTGCCAATCGATTCCAATCAAAGGCAATGGCCTATTTTCTTCGAGGGGGTTTTGTAGGAATGGGAGAAACGCCCCCTTGTCGGGTAGAATTGGAATAAGCAATAATAATTTAAGCGGTATGATCCTCACTCTCTAAGGGAAAAGTATGATTGAATGAAGGTGGAATCAAATCAAACATTTTCTAAACCAAAGGTTGGTCAGGAACAAACTCATGGGATTCACGTTCAGAGAGAGTGGGATTGATTGGATTCAGATTTTGATTAATCACTTCATCAACTAGTGGAGGATTGGAAGAAAGCTTCTGGTAACTAGCTAAAAGTCATGGCTAATAAGTTGTAAGGTTTTCCAACACTTTTTAGGATACATCCATATAAGGAAAATGTGAATAGGATGACTCCCTTCACATAACCTACATGGAAACTTAACTTTCCCCTTCTTCTTATGGACCTTATGATCACTAGTCGATGGTTTGTAACCAACATGATCTCTAGAGGTTGATGACAAAGGCTAATGTGAGATTGTGGACCACACTTCTAATATCTTGGGAATAGCTGGACAATCTCTAAGAAGGTGGTCACCCTTACATAACTTGCAAGGGAATTTAACTTTGTAGGGTTGATTAGAAGGTTTCTCCATACTAGTTGCATGGGTAGCAATGGTTGCTTGGTTGCTCCACTACTTATTTTGATTCTTCTTAATCTTCCTTTTATTCTTCTTCTTATCCACCTAGTTACTAACTTTGAGGCTTTCACTAGACGAAGAGGAAGAAGACTGGACAAGTGAAGAAGGCAAAGGGTCAACATTAGGAGCAACTTGTTTAGGTGGAGGACTACTTGCTTGAGGAGAATTTTGGAAATTTAGAACCATAGGGGTTGAAAACAACCAAACTGGAAAACCAATGGTAAATTTGGAAGGGATAATGTTGCCATATAAGGAGCACCAATATTTCCAAAAGGATGAAAAGGACCAGGATTCTTGTCAAAGGGGTTTCCTTGATTGGTGGACTAGGGAACTGTTGCCATTAGTCTCAACCTAAGATTCACTAAGGATTTATCCCACGGTAAGGATTTTTTTATGTGGTCAATTAATTGGTTTTAGAAATTAAAAGACACAAATCAAACAAAACAGGGGTAACTAGGTAAAATAGTTTACCAAGTAACTATGAAATATACCACCTTGGAGAGAAAAGTATTTACGTACATGTAGGAAATATCCCTGAATGTTGTGATCAGTGCATCACATTTTGTAAGGTGACCTACTCGGTTACCTATGGTGAGGATAGCAACCTATGGTGGACTTCCAAAATATACTTGACGGTACATGGAAGTGTGGTTTTTAGTATTTTTGTCTAATGTGTAATCATTCGATGAGAGTGTTCACATATACTTATCATGCGTAAAGCGCCATCCAATATAACCAAAGGTACGTAGAGAACGATCTGATACACTTATGTACGTGGAATGGGATATCACCCTAGGGATACGATGCTGGTAAACAACAAAAACTCCTACGTTTAATGACGCCGAAACACATCTCTAGCCTAGACCTCTAAATGTTTGCATTAATGTTAGACATGATCCTTAGGTTGATTCAATAAATTTTAGTGTTTATCTTTAGTTAAGTTTCAGTTTCAAGGCTTAAAACTCGATGTCACATGAACACACCTATAATGAAATTGATATGACAAAAATAACTATTTTCATTTTCCTTTTTACAATGAAAGGCCTAACTAAGTAGGGGAAGAATAAATCAATCAACAATGAAAAAAACAAGTGATGCAATAGTCAATCTCCTTAACTTCACTATTCCAACCAAAATCAAATCCCTATGTGCAATGCATGATGCATAAGATTTTTCTTTTAGATTCCACTTAATTTTCATATGAAAACTAGGATAATTGTCTAATCATTGATAAAATAAAACTATTCAGAACGATGACTAAAACATGAATTCCTTCATGCACTCAATGATCAAATAATTTAGTTTTCTAATGACCTAATGATAATAAAACAATTTGGAGGCTTCCGAGAGACCAAAATACACCCAGGGACACAAGGAGGACTAATCGGAACAAAGTTAATTAGAGAGAAAATAAGAAAAATGCAATTTTTTGCATCAAACATGGGTCAATTCAGGTGTTGAAAGGGCTAGGTTGTAGTGAAACGCAGGTGCAGAGAAGTCTAGGGTGCAATGTAACGCAGGTGCAGAGAAGGCTAGGGTGCACTGCAACGCTATGCCTCCATACCAAGGGGTGCGTTGATGAAGGGATGCCAAGTCTCAACACAAAAAATGCAACTAAAGGTCTTCGTAGGTTTGTTAAGGATAAGCGAGACAATGAAGGTATGAACAAGAGGAAAAAGAAGTACAAAGGACAAGGAAAAACCCAAGGGAATGAATCAATCACCAACGAAGTAACCAAATTTTTATATGGAATTTATGACTGTGAATAAGAGTATCTTCCCTAGACTTGATGGCCTTGGCTTGAACAACAGAAGACAAAGAAGCTAATTTTTTCCTTAAAGTAAATAGACAATGGGATGAGGCCTACCTGGAATCTGTCGTATGCTTCGCTCCTCTTTTGGCTTGTACACTCCAATCCTAGGTTCGATTGTTATAATTAGAACCTGCATAATCAAACAACACAAACAAACAATCTATGACATCTATGTAACATCACCTAATCACTTTATTTAATTGATCAACATGGAATTGAAATACGTGAAATCATAACATCAGATATAGGAAAACAATGAACTCTTTGTATCTATAGAAATAGAGAGAGTTACAACCAAATATAGGATTTGACCTTGTAGAAGTCCATCCTTGCCACAAAGTGTGCCTCTATGTCACCCTAATGCATGGAATAATGACTCTCACAACAAAAGCATGAGGGTAGAATCTATCTCCAAAATCCAACCCCTAGCTCTTGGATGGCAATAAATATATAGGATAGGATGGTAGTTTAGGAATTCTTATCCATTAACCAATCTAGGCTTGATATCCACTCTTGATGGGAGTGTTAGGTCTCTGTAACAAGCAAGATTGGCAAAGTCCGATTACAGAGTTAACATCATTTCAACCAACTTTGGGATTCTAGGATCTAGCCCTCCTGAATCTGGAGAGGGATCTCTCCAATATGTACAAAGATGGATATTGTCTTTGAAGTTTAGGGTGATGATATTAGGCTAGTTATGAAGGCCAAGGGTTTTGTTTGGTTTTCTCGGATGGTTGAACATAGTTGCTGTCTGAGACGGAAAGATCTATATGCAAATAGGTTCAAAGGTGAGAAGTTGCAAGTGAACAAAATAAACTTTGATTCTAAAGAAAGATGATGGCAAGTTTTCAATCCATTGGGCTATGGAGTCGTAAGAGAATTTAATTGAAACAACCAGGTTCAAGAATAATCTATGGGGCAAGTCATCTAGGCCTAAGGATCTCTTTGAAGTTTGATTTATGGAATGGGGTGATACAAAAAGAAAGGGAATTTAACAGATGCAGAACAAAGAGCAGCCCAGGATCTGGTAAGTACTTTGAAACTAGCCAGCCTTCGACCAGGCACTTAAGAAAAACATAGAAGCAAACTAGGATCTGGTAAGTACTTTGAAACTATCCAGCCTTTGATACACTTCTAATAGAACACAGATTAAAAACAAAGGGAAACCTGAAGGCAACCTTTGGAGCAGAAACTAGCGGGCAGGGCTCACCTTTCTCCTCATCTTAGTTCTTCTTTAATTAGTTACTTTCAAGACAATTACCAAGATAACACAGAATGGCCCAAGATCTGATAAGTACTTTGAAACTAGTCAGCTTTTGACACATCCTAAGGGAAACAGACAAATAGCTGAGCAAACAAGAAAGGGACTCAGGGCTAACCTTTGATTTCCTCAATTCATTCCTCACACAACATATATATAAGTAACATTTAAAAATAACATTCAGCAGTGACGAAAAGATGAGGGAACGCCAGCATCTCTGTGCTTAGACTGAATTAAATCATTTCTAAATAACACAATAAGAAGAAAACATTGGGATAAAGATTTTTCAGCCAGAGAAGGTCACTTGTATACAACAAACTCTAACACTGTTTAAACTGTTCTTTATAGTGGAAAATGAAACAAATTGAAAACAAAAATAAAATGACAAGTTACAGTGAGAATAACATCACCATCAGCATAGACCAGGATCCCATAAATCAGCTTGTATTGATTGCTTCAAACCGGTTACAATCTTCAAGTCCAATGTTTTAATCCATCTCTCTTCACAACCTAACCTATTTGTTACAAGCAGAGCTCCAAGAGCCTATGAAACCACTATTTACAGTCAAGAGTTTTCCACTCAGAAATAGCTACAACGCTTCAGCAACTACATTGACAACCAACTAACCAACCCCTCACTCATCTTCTTCTGGAGTATTTATAGAAGGATGAGGAGGTGAGATCTGATAAAAAGATCTCAAATACAATCAATGGAGAATTAATGTCTTCCTGACCCCATGAGGCTCGATGAAGAAATTCTACAGGTGTTACATTGCATTAATGTGTTTACACTGATGAAGTAAGCTCGAGGGGAGCTTGTGTTGACCTTTGAGGCTCTGCGTACTGCTAGGGTTACTCTGCAAACATTCTGTCATTAAATCTGGTGCAGTAATAACTCCTTTGGTTGTTCCGAGGCATAATATCTGATCTTGCTCAATAAATTCATCCTCTGATTGAGCTTTCTGAGGCAATAGGTGGCACTGTGGTGGTTGAGGAATCAATTTGCCTCAAAGTATGGGGGTGGAGGCAATTGTCTGATGAACACTTTTAGGTTTTTCTTTAATCCGTGTTCTGAGCCGGGGATTAGGCTTTTGATAACCGTCTTAGCCGTAATCCCCGCTAATCTACCCATAAAACTACTGCTCTGGTTCACTCTGTCTTCAATCCGATACTTTTTCTCTTCTCTGATATTGACGGCATTCTTCAAGCTTTACAGGGATGTGCGGCAACCAAAGCTCATGAAACTTTGTAGATATCATTGTTCTTCTCCGTATGATCGATTCCCTGGATAAATCGGAAGGACTGGAGTCGTCACCCTCATCCTTTATATTTTCATAGAATACGAAGAAAAAACCTTAAAAACCTGCAAAATACAAGAAAAATGAGGAAATCCTGCGTTATATGGATAGACTGCATCGGAAGTCGTGCGGGAAAATGGAGAGATCGGAACCGTTGATCGTATCGCGATCAACGGTAGGGAGCAAATTGAACAGTCAACGGGGAAAAAGGTGGACTGTACAACGGAATCGGGAGAACAAATGAGAGCCGTCGATCCGCGGAGATCGACGGTGGGGATCGGCTCTTGAATGCGCCGGGGAAGATTTAACGGGCGGGCTAGTTCGTTAAAGGGTGAGCGGAAAAGGCGATCAGGGACCGTCGGATGGGAGGGCCCAGATCTGACGGTGGGGATGAATCCCGCTGCGGGGCCATAGGACGAGGATTAACGCGCGGGAAATAGACATAGCACGGCGGTTTTGGGGTGAGGTGGGGAACACGTGTCGGCCAGCGGGCGGAATCGCTGGCCGACGGGAGAAAACCGTTTAACGCGGAAAGCGGTGCGGGATACTTACCACGGTTTTGAAAGCGAGCGTGGGGGGAAAAAAAAAGGGGGGGGTCCACCAGGGTATGGGGGTATACTCCGCACCGTTGATCTGTGGGACAGATCGACGGCTGAGTTTTAATATGATATTCTTTGGTGGAAAAATAAAATAAACCCGACTTTGCATTTTACAAAGGTTTTCAATGCTTTCGGGTAATAAATAAATTCCAAGTGTTGAGCGCCCGTAGGACTTAGCACACGGTTCTGGTGTCGGGGCATATGGAGGAAGAAACGAAAAGGGGCTTAGCCTGAGGGGCTAAAACCGAACGCATAGAAACGCATGTTTTTCTATGGTTTTTAACTGTTTTTTGCAAAAGGAGAAAGGTTCCGATAGGGTCAAAAGTGGGTTTTTAACCTTTAGGAAATGAGATTAATGGAGGAATAAGGGGTAATACATGATTTAGTGGGATTTTTTATGAAGAAAAGGCAATTGGAGGATGAAGGTAAAAATGGAGGGAAGGGAGGGGAAAAAGGAGGAGGATGCAGCAATACTTGACTTGGATTTTCTTGGGGAATCAGAGGCTGGGGAGAAGGAAAAGTATGAAGAACCACCAGTAGTTTAGGATCTTACCAACAGACTTCAAGTACCAACAATTTTAGGCCTAAATTTGTTTCTTGAAGGCTGCAAAGAAAATTTAGCCACCAGCTGATATAACTAAAAAAATATAGGTGGCTAACAGGGAGGATGAGCTCTGTAAACCCCCTGGTGAAAATTCCACGGAATAAAGTTAAAATAATAACCACGGTTGATGGGACACTTATTCCAAGTTGAATGTTGGGCAAAAAATCCTAGTGGGTGTTCATTTAGGTTAATATGGCTAAGAGAATTGGAAAATTCAAAGGCTTTGGAAAGGAAAAATGGCACTTTTTGGCACATTTAAATATGAAAATAATGTAAATTAGGAGGAAAGGGAGATGAAAGGTCACAGGTTGCATGTGAGGAGGAAAATGAAGGAAAATAATGGAAAATGAAGTAAATAGAAGCCTCATCTATAAACAGGCTTATAAGGATTAGTTGGTATATTTTGTGTTCAATTTTGGAGCTCTATCATTATTATCTATCTCTCTCTCTCTCTCTCTCTCTCTCACTCACTCACTCACTCTTGGACATTTAGAGTTTCTTGGAGCACTTTGGCATTGGAGCAAGAAAGGTAAGAAAGTAGGAAGAAGGAGGAAGCAAGCAAGGAGGAGCAGGAATCAAGCAGCTACAATATGATTATTTGTAGGTATTGATTTGAATGTATGATTTCCTTGCTAGATTTGGAATGCATGGTATTGCATGTAGTTCTTTTCTATCTTGGCATGGGTTTTTGCCAGGTGTGACAATGTATTCAACCTAGCCTTTCCATTTTCAGATAGCCATGGTGTTGTGGAGTTGTCATGTTTGGTTTAGTTGGATTGTCCGATGGATTCGAAGCTGAGAGAGGTGGATCTCCAAATGATTATGGAACCGGTTCATGTGTTTCCTCGGTTTAGGGCATAGTAATATGGGTTTCGATTACAGTAAATCTTGAGAGGTGTTTTGCTCTCCATTTAGGCCTAGGAATCTTGGGTTTGGGGCATACGGTAAAGCCTAGAGAGTGTGTATTGGTTTAGGGCATAGTGACCCTTGATTTAGACTGTGGGTTGCGGTAAAGCTTGAGAGACTAGGAGACAAGAAAATTCCTCACAGTTTAGGCGAAGAGAATATGGTGATATCCATGCTTGAGTTGGCCTAGTGATTGGGTTTGGACACAGTAAAGTCTAGTTTCTATTTGATGAGGGTGAGGTGGTTTAGCCTTGGGATTCCTTGGTTGGTTATTTTAGTTTGAGTCCCACATTCATGCTTTGAATATGGCGTAGGGGTTATTGGATGAATTATTTGGATCAACCAATCTATGGTCAGGTGGAATGTGGAAGTCCCATCTCCAGTTGGTTTTTAAATTTAGTAATGAAGAGATCATTCCTTTGGTATTTGATGTATAAATATATTGGTTATTATATGGATCCTATTGTCATTGTATCCATGGTATTTCTGTTTTTATTATGCTAGTTATAAGCATGTATTTGATCAGTGATGATGTATGGATCTCTCCATGTTTTTACTTGTAAATGAATGCACAACATATCTATGGTAAAATAGATTGTATTGTAGCTAATGATGTAGGGGAGAAATGCTTCTTAACGATTCTCAGATAAGTATGAGACCCCTTTGCTCTGTTATGTTGTTTATACATGTAGCTTTAATTTTTGTGACATGTTTGACAAAATACTTGTCATAGCTAGGAGGGGTCCAAATGAGTTCTTAATGACGTGATTTCTTCCTTATCATTGTCCTGTTGTTATTTATCATCTCTAAAATTTTCATAAAGGTCTGGAATAGCACTGAGTTCTAGGCCTAAAAAGGTGGCTCAAATCTAGGGGATGTAGCCGCAAAACTGAGTTTTTGGGGCCCTGGCTGCTGGCATGTAGTGTTATGCCTACGACTATAGCCTCTTGGCACTGACATGCAGTGTTATGCCTCTGAATATGGCTCAAAGAGGTAAAAATGTCAGTGTGGCTCAGGGGTAAGAGGCCCGAAAGGTTGGGTTACCTCCTGGGGGTGTTCTTGTTTCTGTACAAGGTCTATATGTTGTGTTTCCGTCGGTTCCACTTCCTTAAGGCCACCTAGGAGGTTGAATCTCATTATATTATCCTGTCATCTCATGTTTACCTTGTTTGGTTGGTTACTTGGGTAAATGTGGAAGGAGGTGTTACAGAGTGGTATCAAAGCATGGTTCAACCCTTAGACTAGATGGGAGGTGTGTTGTTCATGATTTTATATTGGTTGATGATGTGTTTCTCATACCTATGGTGTATATGTTTGTTGCATCTGTGTTGTGTTGGCCATGGTGGTAGTGGTGTCACCATGGAAGGACTGATGGTGTTGTCAAGATGTTGCCATGTGTATATGACTGATTATGTGTTGTTAATGCTTGTGTATTGTGCGTGCACACTTGCTTACATATTGTTAAATGTTCTATATGCATTTCTTGTTTATGCTAGGTCACATATTGGTCATGCTTGTGTGTTTTCCGTGTATGCTTGCTTGTGTATGTTGAAGATTGCAACAAGAAAAAGTGAAGGAGGCATCCTGAAACATCTTTCCTGATCCTAGTTGGAAAGTGATCACCAAAACTAGGTGGGGTCCACACAAGTGATTTTTGTCGCAAAGTCTATTTTTAGGCTATGTCTATTTTTAGGCATATGGATCATGGTCTATGAGTTGCAAGATGCTATTTATGGATGAATGGCCAAGTTGGTAAAAATAGATGGACCTCTATTTTTAGACATTGGGCGGTTTCTATTTTTAGACTGCCGGGCTAAAAATAGAACAGTCAAATATTATTAACCCTTAATAATATTTAGACTATAAACATTATCTTATTCTCTTGTAGCACTTCAGTTTGATGCTTGGATGTGGCACATGCAGTTGACAGAAGGAAATACGCTTTTCCTAAGGGTTAGTTGAGCTATTGCATGGTTGACTTTAGTTAGAACTCATGTGGCAGAGTTTGGTGGAGTTGATGAGACAGTTGGTGGAGTTGTGTTCTATTTAACTTAGTTGAACTAGTTGTATTTAGTCTAACTGATAAATACACTGAAGATGAGTGGTGTGAATTAATTATTAATTAATTCACTAATTATTAACTCATAAATCAACTAAATATCACATCGCTAATCGCAATGCATGGACAAGCCCAAAGGAGACCGTTGTTAGAGGTGGCCGAAAGGGCAGTCTTACTATCGCTCAGACTATGGTCAGGCATGAGACTTGCACACATTGATTGAGATTTCCAATGAGGATTGTGCAGTACAAGCCAAGGGGATTCAAACTTGGATCTCATTCATTCTCATCTTGGATTGCGCAGTAGAGGCAGGCAAACAGTGGAGGAGATTTGAACCTGTGACTTGTTCATATCTGAGCTAGTTTTGTGTGTAACTATTGGAGATAGTACTGAGTACTTGTGAGGAGTATTGTACTATGTATTGTTACATTTTCTCTATCATTATAATATATAGATAGTTGGGGGTTTTTAGCTGTAAGATTTCCCCATTACATACTGTGTTATATGTGTGCATGATTATGTTTTAATGTGCGCATGCGACTGCTTCTATTTCCGCAAATTGATGATCAATTGTAGAAGAGGTTATGTATTATGCATGAAGCTTATATAGTGTATAATCAGGATATTATCGGTGAATAATTCAGCCATTATTCAAATTTATACATGGTATCGGAGCCAAGTTGATCATCGGATCTATTACAGTGATTACAATTTATTTCGGTAGACAGAGTCTGTAAGCGGGCCAGGTAGCCTCTGGATCCATCCTTTCTTTGAAAGGTGATATATCCAGTAAATGCCCCTACAGTCGATCTCTGTGCTAGAAATTCTTTTTTCTCACATTAGATCAGAAGTGGTTGAGTTTTGAGCTGGTGGAATTCGAATTTGTAGCAGTGTTTTCTTGGTGTCAAAGTCAAAATGTCTTATCAAGGATTGTGATTGGAGTATGCCCTGGAGGGTAGCTCGAATTATATTGCATGGAGAGATAGGATGGAGGCAGTGTTAGATGACAACGGGTTGAAGGAGTTCATAGATGCTGAAGTCCCAAAGCCTACTGATGCTGCTCAAGTTGAGGCTTGGCAAAAGAAGACAGCAAGGTGTCGAAGGATTCTGTTGGAGGGCGTGAAGGATCACATAGTATCCAGCCTGCATGGAAAATCTTCTCCATACTTGATGTGGAAAGCATTGATAGAATTTTTCCAAAGTAAGAGCGACCAGAGGAAGTTGGCGCTCAAGGATAAACTCAGGAAAATAAATATGGAGAAGAATGACACTATTCCGGTATACTTGACAAAGTTTTTCCACTGCAGGGATGAGCTTGGGAGTGTAGGAGTTAGTGTGGATGATGAGGACTTGGTGAGCTTGGCTCTCCTTGGTCTTCCGAAGAGTTGGCATTCCTATGAGGATTCTGTCAATGGTCGGGAGAAATTTCTAGGATGGGAGCGACTTTGGTCGGATCTTGTGCAAGAGGAGATAAGGCGGAGTACCAAGGATGGATCTTCATCAAAGGCATCTGATGAAGAAGATTGCGCTTTGGTTGCCAAAGCAAGGAAGGGGAAGGGAAAGAAGAATGCTTCTCAATCCGGTGCGGATGGTAAAGAGAGTGACATGTCCAAAGTGAAGTGTTTTCACTGTCACGAGCATGGGCATTACGCCACGAATTGTCCACAGAAGAAGAAGAACAAGCAGGCTGTTGGAGCTGCAGCTGGTGAGGCTCTTGGCTCGCAATTTGAGCTGGACTTCTCATTGATCGCATGCATGGTGTCTAGTGCATTGGGATCGGGGTGGTATTTTGATAGTGGCGCTTCCTTTCACATGACGGGAGATGTGAATCTTTTCAGTGACTTGGTGGAGAAAGATCTCCAGTTGCATGTTGAGTTGGGCGATAATGGACGATACAATGCGACCGGCATTGGTACCATAACCTTTCAGAGGGAGTCAGGTAAACTCATTCTTTTACAAGATGTAGTGCATGTTCCAGGTTTAAAGAAGAATTTGATCTCAGTCGCAATGTTAGAGGATAAAGGGTATGAAGTTGTCTTCAGTGAAGGAAAAATTTTCCTTCGGCACAAGGCAACATGACAAGTCAAGAAGGTTGGGATTCGAGCAAAGAATCTCTACAGACTTGAAGTAGATGGGATGTCTACGGAGCTTCCTACTGTTGGGAAGTGCAAGAAAGACATGCAATTGATGCTTGAGAGGGAGCAATTTTTGCATGCAGGTAATAGTGAACCTCAGGATGTGGAGCAGCCACAAGATGAGGATCATGGAGTGGAAGAAACCACTCATGCAGAGAAATTTCGTGCCATATGGGCAGAGGGAGTGCATGCAGCTATACCACCAGGTGAGAGGTGGGGCGACATGCATGAATAATCCCAAGAGGAGATTTCTGGGCAGGATTCATGAGATGGTGTGGATCTCATGAATTGAACCTGGCTACGAGGTGCCCACAGCACAGCAGTAGCATGATCAGTTGAATTGATGCAGGCAGATCAAAGTGACAGTGTCAGATACTGGAGCGCGAATCAGAGTTGACAACAAGTGCAGAGTGCATGGGTGCAAGAGTTCAACAACGCAGTGGTTCCTGATGACATGTGCAGTTGGTACCAACAGAAGTCGAAGACTTTGATGATAGATGCATTAGACTGATTGAGTTGTTTGGAGCCTATTCAGTTTCAGAGGAGTTGCAGAGCAGATGCATGGAGTTGCATGGCGCTTGTGAAGGTTGCAGGGCGAATGCATGGAGTTGCATGTCGCATGCAAAGATAGTCCTTTCTTGTTGAGAGGGAGTGTTGAAGATTGCAACAAGAAACAATGAAGGAGGCATCCTGAAACATCTTTCCTGATCCTAGTTGGAAAGTGATCACCAAAACTAGGTGGGGGCCACACAAGTGAATTTTTTTTGTCGCAAAGTCTATTTTTAGACATATGGATCATGGTCTATGAGTTGCAGGATGCTATTTATGGATGATTGGTCGAGTTGGTAAAAATAGATGGACCTCTATTTTTAGACATTGGGTGGCTTCTATTTTTAGACTGCCGGGCTAAAAATAGAACAGTCAAATATTATTAACCCTTAATAATATTTAGACTATAAACATTATCTTATCCTATTGTAGCACTTCAGTTTGATGCTTGGATGTGGCACATGCAACTGACAGAAGGAAGTACACTTTTCCTAAGGGTTAGTTGAGCTATTTCATGGTTGAATTCAGTTAGAACTCATGTGGCAGAGTTTGGTGGAGTTGATGAGACAGTTGGTGGAGTTGTGTTCGGTTTAACTTAGTTGAACTAGTTGTATTTAGTCTAACTGAAAAATACACTAGTGATGAGTGGTGTGAATTAATTATTAATTAATTCACTAATTATTAACTCATAAATAAACTAAAGAATACATCAGTTAACTGCAATGCATGGACAGTTCAGTGGAGACCAGTGTTAGAGGTGGGTGAAAGGGTGAGTCTACTATCAGTTGTGACTATAGCTGTGCATGAGATTTGCACACACATTGATTGAGATTTCCAATGAGGATTGCGTAGTACAAGCCAAGGGGATTCAAACTTGGATCTCATTCATTCTCATCTTGGATTGCGCAGTAGAGGCAGGCAAACAGTGGAGGAGATTTGAACCTGTGACTTGTTCATATCGGTGAATAATTTAGCCATTATTCAAATTTATACATGGTATCGGAGCCAAGTTGATCATCGGATCTATTACAGTGATTACAATTTATTTCGGTAGACAGAGTCTGTAAGCGGGCCAGGTAGCCTCTGGATCCATCCTTTCTTTGAAAGGTGATATATCCAGTAAATTCCCCTACAGTCGATCTCTGTGCTAGAAATAATTTTTTCTCACATGAGATCAGAAGCGGTTGAGTTTTGAGCTGGTGGAATTCGAATTTGTAGCAGTGTTTTCTTGGTGTCAAAGTCAAAATTTCTTATCAAGGATTGCGATTGGAGTATGCCCTAGAGGGTAGCTCGAATTATATTGCATGGAGAGATAGGATGGAGGCGGTGTTAGATGACAACGAGTTGAAGGAGTTCATAGATGTTGAAGTCCCAAAGCCTACTGATGCTGCTCAAGTTGAGGCTTGGCAAAAGAAGACAGCAAGTTGTCGAAGGATTCCGTTGGAGGGCGTGAAGGATCACATAGTATCCATCCTGCATGGAAAAGCTTCTCCATACTTGATGTGGAAAGTGTTGACAGAATTTTTCCAAAGCAAGAGCGACCAGAGGAAGTTGGCGCTCAAGGATAAACTCAGGAAAATAAAGATGGAGAAGAATGACACTATTCCGGTATACTTGACAAAGTTTGTCCACTGCAGGGATGAGCTTGGGAGTGTAGGATTTAGTGTGGATGATGAGGACTTGGTGAGTTTGGCTCTCCTTTGTCTTCCGAAGAGTTGGCATTCCTATGAGGATTCTGTCAATGGTTGGGAGAAATTGCCAGGATGGGAGCGACTTTGGTCGGATCTTTTGCAAGAGGAGATAAGGCGGAGTACCAGGGATGGATCTTCATCAAAGGCATCTGATGAAGAAGATTGCGCTTTGGCTTCCAAAGCAAGGAAGGGGAAGGGCAAGAAGAATGCTTCTCAATCCGGTGCGGATGGTAAAGAGCATGACATGTCCAAAGTGAAGTGTTTTCACTGTCACGATCATGGAAATTACGCCACGAATTGTCCACAGAAGAAGAAGAACAAGTAGGCTGCTGGAGCTGCAGCTGGTGAGGCTCTTGCCTCACAATTTGAGCTGGACTTATCATTGATCGCATGCATGGTGTCTAGTGCATTGGGATCGGGGTGGTATTTTGATAGTGGCACTTCCTTTCACATGAGGGGAGATGTGAATCTTTTCAGTGACTTGGTGGAGAAAGATCTCCAGTTGCATGTTGAGTTGGGCGACTATGGACGATACAATGCAACCAGCATTGGTACCATAACCTTTCAGAGGGAGTCAGGTAAACTCATTCTTTTAAAAGATGTAGTGCATGTTCCAGGTTTAAAGAAGAATTTGACCTCAGTCGCAATGTTAGAGGATAAAGGGTATGAAGTTGTCTTCAGTGAAGGAAAATTTTTCCTTCGGCACAAGGCAACAGGACAAGTCAAGAAGGTTGGGATTCGAGCAAAAAATCTCTACAGACTTGAAGTAGATGGGATGTCTACGGAGCTTCCTACTGTTGGGAAGTGCAAGAAAGACATGCAATTGATGCTTGAGAGGGAGCAAGTTTTTCATGCAGGTAATAGTGAACCTCGGGATGTGGAGCAGCCACAAGATGAGGATCATGGAGTGGAAGAAACCACTCATGCAGAGAAATTTCGTGCCAGATGGGCAGAGGGAGTGCATGCAGCTATACCACCAGGGGAGAGGTGGGGCGACATGCATGATTAATCTCATGAGGAGATTGGGCAGATTCATGAGATGGTGGATCTCATGAATTGAACTTTGGCTATGAGGTGCCTACGTTTCACAATAGCATGATCGCTGAGTGATGCAAGCATCAAAGTGATGTTGTTGGATACCGGAGCGCGAGTCGTAGTTGACAAGAAGTAGTGCATGGGTGTAAGAGTTCAACAAAGACAAGTGGTTGAGATTGACATGTGCGTATTGGTACAAGTGGTAAGTCGAAGACTTTGATGATATAACGGGATCGATTGAGGCTTGGAGCCTATTCGCTTCGTAGAGCTGCAGAAAGGCATGCATGGAGTTGCATGGCGCTTGTGAAGGTTGCAGGGCGAATGCATGGAGTTGCATGTTGCATGCAAAGACAGTCCTTTATTGTTGAGAGGGAGTGTTGAAGATTGCAACAAGAAACAATGAAGGAGGCATCCTGAAACATCATTCCTGATCCTAGTTGGAAAAGTGATCACCAAAACTAGGTGGGGGCCACACAGGTGATTTTTGTCGCAAAGTCTATTTTTAGACTATGTCTATTTTTAGACATATGGATCATGGTCTATGAGTTGCAGGATGTTATTTATGGATGATTGATCGAGTTGGTAAAAATAGATGGACCTCTATTTTTAGACATTGGGCGGTTTCTATTTTTAGACTGCCGGGCTAAAAATAGAACAGTCAAATATTATTAACCCTTAATAATATTTAGACTATAAACATTATCTTATCCTCTTTGAGCACTTCAGTTTGATGCTTGGATGTGGCACATGCAGCTGACAGAAGGAAATACACTTTTCCTAAGGGTTAGTTGAGCTATTGCATGGTTGACTTCAGTTAGAACTCATGTGGCAGAGTTTGGTGGAGTTGATGAGACAGTTGGTGGAGTTGTGTTCGGTTTAACTTAGTTGAACTAGTTGTATTTAGTATAACTGAAAAATACACTAGTGATGAGTGGTGTGAATTAATTATTAATTATTAACTCATAAATCAACTAAAGAATACATCAGTTAACTGCAATGCATGGACAGTTCAGTGGAGACCAGTGTTAGAGGTGGGTGAAAGGGTGAGTCTACTATCAGTTGTGACTATAGCTGTGCATGAGAGTTGCACACACATTGATTGAGATTGCCTATGAGGATTGTGTAGTACAAGCCAAGGGGATTATAACTTGGATCTCATTCATTCTCATCTTGGATTGCGCAGTAGAGGCAGGCAAACAGTGGAGGAGATTTGAACCTGTGACTTGTTCAGATCTGAGCTAGTTTGTGTGTAACTA
The DNA here is from genome assembly GCA_034641835.2 of Pinus albicaulis. Lineage (NCBI taxonomy): Eukaryota > Viridiplantae > Streptophyta > Pinopsida > Pinales > Pinaceae > Pinus > Pinus albicaulis. The sequence continues at coordinate 71,672 of JAXQQM020078885.1, read as the reverse complement.
TTGGAGATAGTACTGACTACTTGTGAGGAGTATTGTACTATGTATTGTTACATTTTCTCTATCATTATAATATACAGATAGTTGGGGGTTTTCAGCTGTAAGATTTCCCCATTACATACTGTGTTCTATGTGTGCTTGATTATGTTTTAATGTGCGCATGCGACTGCTTCTATTTCCGCATATTGATGATCAATTGTAGAAGAGGTTATGTATTATGCATGAAGCTTAAATAGTGTGTAATCAGGATAATCTCGGTGAATAATTCAGCCATTATTCAAATTTCTACATGGTATCAGAGCGAAATTGATCATCGGATCTATTACAGTGATTACAATTTATTTCGGTAGACAGAGTCTGTAAGCGGGCCAGGTAGCCTCTGGATCCATCTTTTCTTTGAAAGTGATATATCCAGTAAATGCCCCTACAGTCGATCTTTGTGCTAGAAATACTTTTTTCTCACAGATCGAAAGCGGTTGAGTTTTGAGCTGGTGGAATTCGAATTTGCAGCAGTGTTTTCTTGGTGTCGAAGTCAAAATGTCTTATCAAGGATTGCGATTGGAGTATGCTCTTGAAGGCAGCTCGAATTATATTGCATGGAGAGATAGGACGGAGGCAGTGCTCGATGACAATGGGCTGAAGGAGTTCATAGATGCTGAAGTTCCAAAGCCTAGCGATGCAGCCTTGGTTGAGGCTTGGCAAAAGAAGACAACAAGGTGTCGAAGGATTCTGTTGGAGGGCGTGAAGGATCACATTGTATCCAGCCTGCATGGAAAAACTTCTCCATACTTGATGTGGAAAGCGTTGACAGAATTGTTCCAAAGCAAGAGCGACCAGAGGAAGTTGGCTCTCAAGGATAAACTCAGGAAAATAAAGATGGAGAAGAATGACACTATTCCGGTATACTTGACCAAGTTTTTCCACTGCAGGGATGAGCTTGGGAGTGTAGGAGTTAGTGTGGATGATGAGGACTTGGTGAGCTTGGCTCTCCTTGGTCTTCCGAAGAGTTGGCATTCCTATGAGGATTCTGTCAATGGTCGGGAGAAATTGAAAGGATGGGAGCGACTTTGGTCAGATCTTGTGCAAGAGGAGATAAGGCGGAGTACTAGGGATGGATCTTCATCAAAGGAATCTGATGAAGAAGATTGCGCTTTGGCTGCCAAAGCAAGGAAGGGGAAGGGCAAGAAGAATGCTTCTCAATCCGGTGCGGATGGTAAAGAGCGTGACATGTCCAAAGTGAAGTGTTTTCACTATCACGATCATGGAAATTATGCCGCGAATTGTCCACAGAAGAAGAAGAACAAGCAGGCTGCTGGAGTTGCAGCTGGTGAGGCTCTTGCCTCAAAATTTGAGCTGGAATTATCATTGATCGCATGCATGGTGTCTAGTGCATTGGGATCGGGGTGGTATTTTGATAGTGGCGCTTCCTTTCACATGACGGGAGATGTGAATCTTTTCAGTGACTTGGTGGAGAAAGATCTCCAGTTTCATGTTGAGTTGGGCGACAATGGACGATACAATGCGACCGACATTGGTACCATAACATTTCAGAGGGAGTCAGGTAAACTGATTATTTTACAAGATGTAGTGCATGTTCTAGGTTTAAAGAAGAGTTTGATCTCAATCACAATGTTAGAGGATAAAGGGTATGAAGTTGTCTTCAGTGAAGGAAATTTTTTCCTTCTGCACAAGGCAACAGGACAAGTCAAGAAGGTTGGGATTCGAGCAAAAATCTCTACAGACTTGAAGTAGATGGGATGTCTATGGAGCTTCCTACTGTTGGGAAGTGCAAGAAAGACATGCAATTGATGCTTGAGAGGGAGCAAGTTTTGCATGCAGGTAATATTGAACCTCGGGATGTGGAGCAGCCACAAGATGAGGATCATGGAGTGGGAGAAACCACTCATGCAGAGAAATTTCATGCCAGATGGGCAGAGGGAGTGCATGCATCTATACCACCAGGTGAGAGGTGGGGTGACATGCATGATTAATCCCAAGAGGATATTTCTGGGCAGGATTCATGAGATGGTGTGGATCTCATGAATTGAACTTGGCTACGAGGTGCCCACAGCGCAACAGTAGCATGATCAGTTGGAGTGATGCAGGCAAATCAAAGTGACATTGTCGGATACTGGAGCGCGAATCAGAGTTGATAGCAAGTGCAGATTGCATGGGTGCAAGAGTTCAACAGCGCAGTGGTTCCTGATGACATGTGTAGTCGGTACCAGCAGAAGTCGAAGACTTTGATGATAGATGCATCAGACTGATTGAGTTATTTGGATCCTATTCAGTTTCAGAGGAGTTGCAGAGCAGACGCATGGAGTTGCATGGCGCTTGTGAAGGTTGCAAGGCGAATGCATGGAGTTGCATGTCACATGCAAAGACAATCCTTTCTTTTTGAGAGGGAGTGTTGAAGATTGCAACAAGAAACAGTGAAGGAGGCATCCTGAAACATCTTTCCTTATCCTAGTTGGAAAGTGATCACCAAAACTAGGTGGGGGCCACACAAGTGATTTTTGTCGCAAAGTCTATTTTTATAATATGTCTATTTTTAGACATATGGATCATGGTCTATGGGTTGCAAGATGCTATTTATGGATGATTGGTTGAGTTGGTAAAAATAGATGGACCTCTATTTTTAGACATTGGGCGGTTTCTATTTTTAGACTGCCGCGCTAAAAATAGAACAGTCAAATATTATTAACCCTTAATAATATTTAGACTATAAACATTATCTTATCCTCTTGGAGCACTTCAGTTTGATGCTTCGATGTGGCACATGCAGCTGACAGAAGGAAATACGCTTTTCCTAAGGGTTAGTTGAGCTATTGCATGGTTGACTTCAGTTAGAACTCATGTGGCAGAGTTTGGTGGAGTTGATGAGACAGTTGGTGGAGTTGTGTTCGGTTTAACTTAGTTGAACTAGTTCTATTTAGTCTAACTGGAAAATACACTAGTGATGAGGGGTGTGAATTAATTATTAATTAATTCACTAATTATTAACTCATAAATCAACTAAAGAACACATCAGTTAACTGCAATGCATGGACAGTTCAGTGGAGACCAGTGTTAGAGGTGGGTGAAAGGGTGAGTCTACTATCAGTTGTGACTATGGCTGTGCATGAGATTTGCACACACATTGATTGATATTTCCAATGAGGATTGCGCAGTACAAGACAAGGGGATTCGAACTTGGATCTCATTCATTCTCATCTTGGATTGCGCAGTAGAGGCAGGCAAACAGTGGAGGAGATTTGAACCTGTGACTTGTTCAGATCTGAGCTAGTTTTGTGTGTAACTATTGGAGATAGTACTGAGTACTTGTGAGGAGTATTGTACTATGTATTGTTACATGTTATCTATCATTATAATATACAGATATTTGGGGGTTTTCAGCTGTAAGCTTTCCCCATTACATACTGTGTTATATGTGTGCTTGATTATGTTTTAATGTGCGCATGCGACTGCTTCTATTTCTGAAAATTGATGATCAATTGTAGAAGAGGTTATGTATTATGCATGAAGCTTAAATAGTGTATAATCAGGATAATCTCGGTGAATAATTCAGCCATTATTCAAATTTCTACAGTGTAATTTTATATGCTAAACATGCATTGGTCGTTCATGCTTGTGTGTGGTTCGTGATTGTGATGGTGTGTGGTCAAGTTGCATTGGTATGGATATGCATTGGGTCATGTTGTGTATTTGGTATGGGAATGAATTGATGAATGGAATCCAACTATAATGATGTTTATGTGTTAGTATACCATGTTATGAGATTATATTATGTTATGATATTATATACACATGTATTACGCTGATTGGTTGATCTTGTAGGATGTATCCTCCTCAAATTACACTAAGGTATGTTGGTTAGCTGAAATATTATGCTTTGCGGAGAAATATTAAAATGAATAGCAAGATGGTAAACTACAAAGACTCTCCCTATGAATCAGATGAACAACATGATGGGCACTCTTCTGATTTGGAAGACACATTGAGAAGCTTGAAGGAATAAATAAGGAGTTGCAAGGAAGATAATGGCATAATCATATAGGAATAAGAGGAATAAGTACAGGTTAATGCAATACTCCTTAAGATTTTGTCAGAATTTCAATGCCAAGGGCCACTTTGGATTAGCCATGGGCATGATGACATAACTAATGGGGCATATGGTAGTAGCTCTTCTGGTAGACACTATTACACAGTAATTTTTCACCATTCTCATTTCTCGTCCCTGATCCTGAAATGTCCTGTAAGAGAATATGTGAAATGTTTCCACCATGAATAAATATGTTAATACATCCCCTGAAGATTCAAAGAAATCTACCTTGGAAGATGTAATATTCCCAAATGGGGAAAGCAACAATATTGAACAAAATGATGGAAATAACAGTGTATAACATCACATCAACAATGGAGACCAATATGGGGCCTTTTCATTCATCATAAAAACAAGAAAAATAGTACAAAATAATGGGTCACAAACCATACAAAATGAATCAATAAGCCTCCAATGAGTAAATCCCTCAAGAATGAGGTGCTGCTACTATATCAAAATGCCGGAAGACTGCTACAGTGTAGTCATAAGAGAATTTCTACAGCAAATGAATATACAAAAGATGTAATATTTGATATATGCCTCAAGAGATAATATACAATGAAGATCAAGGCTCTATACAACCTCCAACAAGAACCTAAGAGGGTTTTCAGGAATACACCAAAGTACAAGATATGAACTAAATCCCTAGGGCTGAAGATTCACTGCAACAATACAGATGGAAATATGTGGTTGATATGATATGATAAAGAATATAGCCTCCTCCAATAGACTCTCTAGATGAAAGGCTGATCCCTTCACTAGAAAACCTCCTTCCCAGATGGTGTACTGAAACCACCCCTGCAACTCCTCCCTAAAATAACACAGTCCAAGATAGAAACTGCATTTTAGGGGAAAATGATAGTGTGGCCTGGTGCCAAATGCTGCAATAAGGCTCAAGGGCCTTCCTTAATAGCCTCCCAATGGAAGGGAACCCTCCTCCACTGAAAAACAACTCATAAATCACCCAAATGTATTCTCCACTGCTGCAACCTACAACACAACACAACCCTCAACAAGATCTGCGATGTAGATGAAAGATGGAGCTTGGACTGATGTCAGAATGTGGAAATATAATGCATATAATTCTCCTGAGTAGGCACTCGAAGTACCCCAAGGATGAATGTGGGATTCTCGCTCAGGAACACCCTGTGCTAAACAACACTGCAATCCTAGCTAAACAACTGAAGAGAGCAAACAAGTCTTAACACACCATATCAAAATAATAATCTCAAAAATATATTCTATGGCTTCCATCCTCTTCATTATATAAGTGGTGAGCTTCCTCACCCTTGACCCCACTCATTTAAGTCACTACTTCCATGCAAAGAGTCTCCAACCAAAACTGCGTTTTCCCTTCATGAATGCCACTCCTCCATGACAACGCTGTTGATTTGGTCAAAGTTGACCCATTTTACATGCTCCAACCCCTTTTCACACATAAGGGTGCTCAATTAAGCTACTAGAATGATCTCCATTCACATTAGCAATGATTTTATTCCTACTAAGGAGATTTATGGGTCTCCATGCCCTCTTATTCAACAAATTAAGAAGCAAAAGTAAAAATTAATATTCCAACTAGCTCATGGCTAATTGGGAATATTACAGTCCTCCCCTCTCAAATGTTTCTTGTCCTAAAGCAATTGTAAAGGCGAGTGCTGCAACTCTTCTCCTCCTTCCTTGGTGACACCTCCATGTGATAAGCTCTCCTCATATACCAAATGTCTCCCAATCAATCCCTCCATGAAATGCTCCTTCCAAGTACTCATGAGATGCAAATGATTCACCTCATAAGGAAGCAAAAGATCCAATGTAGTAATCATGGTTTTCTCAATGTTCTACTTAGACATGAAGCATAAGAAACATGGGGAATCTCTCTCCCAAAGGGCATGCTCAATCCTCCCATCCTTCCTCCAATCATCCCCATAATAAGAATAAGAACATCATCAATGTAGGGGATCAAAACCAAGGACACATAAGCTGCCATATGCAGTAATGGAGGTGGATCATATTCCCACATGTGGAACCAACGCAGTATATCTCCTAACTGCCTCAGATAATGATATGGTAAGTGGTTTCCCCACCACTTACTTGCTGCCATATTCTTCTCACATGTTTTGAGAAGGTGAGTGATGTTTGGTGCCTTTGGATCACACCCTGAATGATAAATAATCTCCCTATATCCTCCCAGGGAGTGGCCATGCTCAACATAGTTTATGGCCCAAAGTTGACCATGAAGTTTATAAGGAATAATTCTCCCACTTGGAGCAATGGCTTGCACATGTATGGTTAAGGAATGCACATATTCATCAAATAAATCATTATGTATTAAAACATGATCCTTACCATATACTTTCATCATACTAATGGAGTGGTTCATAGATATATCCCCTCTCATTCCCAAAGAGGAAAGAGGTGGCTGTGATAACTCCATCAAAGAGTTATGTATTTCATCCATCTCCACATGGTCCATGCATCTCCTCAAATGCTGATATATCTCCTATTCAAAGCCTTCCCAAGTGTACCCCTCCATGATGGTGTGGTATACTCTCATAGAATAAGTGTGGATGAAGAGAAAATCTTCATGAGATGCTTGTAGTAACTTCTCCTTGAGCTTGGATTCTCTAGATAAGAAGATCCTACTCTGATAGTAGATGACCCCATATTTGACTGAATATCCCTCCTCTAATAGTTGTTCATCAAGTATCATGCAAGTGAAAATGTCCTTGGAATAATCCACCAATAGTTGGGATTTCCAATAAGGATCTATCCTCCATAGTGACAACGCTGATGATCTATCATATAAAGCATTTGTCATGTGGCTGCCCCCTTCTTTGACATCTCCCATGTCAAAGACACATACCGGGATGCTGCTATCCTCCCTCTGCTCCTCCTCACATAGCTGCTCATGCTCAAGTAAAGGTTGAAGCTTTTGGAGGTTAGTCTTCCATGGGAATCTATCACCTATCCAAAACTTCCTGAGTTTGGCCAATGTATGCATGAGTGGCCACCATCCTCTACCATGTGTGGAATATTTCTCCACAAGTGAGAACATCTTATGAGCCTCCAAAGTCAAGGAATAGCCCCCTTGCACCCTGATAGTTCCATCCTCCATCCCTGTAGCATCCTCTCTCAGCACAAGATGTGGTGTGAGAGTGGGTAATGATGATAGTGGGAGAATGTCTCCCTCCTCCTTGAGTCTACCCAAGACTCTCTACGCTATACCATGACCTCCCAATGCTCCCACTCCTCTTGGATCTATGAGGGGTGCAATATGTTGTGAGACATTTCTCACCATCTTCTGATCAGGTGGCCTCCCAGGTGGTTTTCCACTAAACAGTAATGTCTCATGGGCCAAATTCAAGTGCATGATAGAGGGGACTGTTATGTCCTTACTTACACTGTGCAAATCCAACTATGTTTTCTGTGTAGAAGCTGTCTGATCTTGACTGGAACCTTGAACCCTCAAGGTCAAGTATTTGGGTACAAATATTAATGATACAAGGGCCCCTCCAATTGGAGAAAATGCTCCATTCCCACCTCCTGGTGGTGGTGGATCCTCTCCTGCTATCCCAGGGCTGTGACCTCCTTCTGGTTCTTTCTCTTAATCCTCCTCATCATCTGAAAATACCTCTATATAGTGTGCCTTTCCTGCTACACATCTATGTCTAGGTGCCCATGATTCTTAGCATGCGAAGCAAAGCTTCCTTATCCTCAAGTATATTCGGACATCATCACTAATATGTGCTTTGTTTTGGCCCTCCCTTGAAGGATGAGCCTTCTCATATTTTCCATTTGATGGAAAAGTTGGCTTTTGCTGAAATGTTGCCTTTGCTTTTGGCAAGGCATATTGTAGATCTCTAGCCCTCTCAATGGCATCTTGAAGGGTAGTAGGTTTGGTAGATTTAACCAACCCATGTAGAGGTTCTGTTAGCCCATCAATGAACATATAGACCCTCCATGCTGCAGATAAATTAGGAACCATAACAAAAAGTTTTAAAAATTTAGAAATATAAGTTTCTGGATTACCTGATTGTTTGAGCTTAACTAGCCCCATGAAAGGTGCCTCCGGGTCTCTTTGATCAAATATCTCCACCAACCTCCTTGTGAACTCTGAATATGTAATCACATTGGCATGACCTAATGTAGACAACCCATGAAGCCACCAATCATGTGCTTTTCCCTCAAGGTGTAGCACTACTATTTTGATAGCCTCCATCTTCGGTACTTGGTTCAGCTGGAAGTAGATGTCAAGCTTCTCTACCCATGATTTTGCAGTGCATTTTGATAACCCATCAAAGTCAGGTAAGAAAAATCTGCCCATAGTCCGGTGTAGATCATGATTATGTATGAATCCTCCACCTCTATTGTAATGTCGGGGTCTCCTATTGTCCTTCATCTGACATAATTCTTGTAAACTCAAGTGATCCTTGAATCTCTGAGATTGAGACTCATACTCCAAAAAATAGTCTTCAAGAGTTTCTTGTTTTTGAAACCCTCCATTTCCCACTGCTAAGAATGTAGGCATTGTAGAGAATTGGGATACCTGCTGCTTCACTGGTTGATCATTCCAGTGATGAGAAATGCCAACACCTTCTCCATGTAGAAACCCTTTAGGGGATTCTTTGTGTCTATCCATCCTCATCTCCTTTATTTCTATAGCAATGTCTTGCATAGTTCGAAGAAGAATCTTGGGATACTCCTTCTCCACATCCTCTCCTGATAAAGGGGTTTTACCCTTGTCTTCTCTATCATTTGTATAATAAAATCTTCGGTTCCTTCTTTTGAGATACCTCTTCTCTCTATTTTTGAGAGGATCTCCTTCTTTTGATGACATATTGGCTTCAAAAGCACATGCTGAGCCAAGATTATGCTCTGATTCCACTGTAATATTCCCAAATGGGGAAAGCAACAATATTGAGCAAAATGATGGAAGTAGCAGTGTATAACATCACATCAACAATGGAGACCAATATAGGGCCTTTTCATTAATCATAACAAAAAAAAAACAGTACAAAATAATGGGGCACAAACCATACAACATGAATCAATAAGCCTCCAATGAGTAAATCCCTCAAGAATGAGGTGCTACTATTATATCAAAATGCCAGAAGACTGCTACAGCACCGTCATAAGAGAACTGCTACAGAAAATGAATATAAAAAAGATGTAATGGATGATATATGCCTCAAGATATAATATACAAGGAAGATCAAGGCTCTATACAACTTCCAACAAGAACCCAAGAGGGTTTTCAGGAATACACCAAAGTACAAGATATGAACCAAAGCCCTAGGGCTAAAGATTCACTGCAACAATACAGCTGGAAATATGTGGCTGATCTGATATGACAAAGAATATAGCCTCATCCAATAGAATCTCTAGATGAAAGGTTGATCCCTTCACTAGAAAACCTCCTCCCTAGATGGTGTACTGAAACCACCCCTGCAACTCCTCCCTAAAATAACGCAGTCCAAGATAGAAACTCCGTTGTAGGGAAAAATGATAGTGTGTCCTGGTGCCAAATGTTGCAATAAGGCCCAAGGGCCTTCCTTAACAGCCTCCCAATGGAAGGGAACCCTCCTCCATTGAAAATCAGCTCATAAATCACCCAAATGTATTCTCCACTGCTGCAACCTACAACACAACACAACCCTCAACAAGATATGCGCTGTAGATGAAATATGGAGCTTGGCCTGATGCTAGAATGTGAAAATATAGTGCATATAATTCTCCTGAGTAGGTACTTGAAGTCCCCCAAGGATGAAGGTGGGATTCCTGCTCGAGAACACCCTGTGCTAAACAACACTACAATCTTAGATAAACAGTTGAAGAGAGAAAACATGTCTTAACATACCATATCAAAATAATAATCTCAAAACATATCTTCTATGGCTTCCATCATCTTCCTTATATAAGTGGTGAGCTTCCTCACCCTTGACCTCACTCATTTAAGTAACTACTTCCATGCAAAGAGTCTCCAACCAAAACTGCGTTGTCCCTTCATGAATGCCACTCCTCCATGACAACATTATTGATTTGGTCAAAGTTGACCTAGTCTACATGCTCCAACACCTTTTCACACATAAGGGTGCTCAATTAAGCTACTAGAATGATCTCCATTCACATTAGCAGTAATTTTATTCCTACTAAGGAGATTTATGGGTCTCCATACCCTCTTATTCAACAAATTAAGAAGCAAAAGAAAAAATTAATATTCCAACTAGCTCATGGCTAATTGGGAATATTACAGATTATTGAAGAAACTTGGTCAAAATCCTAGTTTCTTGGGTTAGTGTTTTTCCTCGTTTAATGCTCGTGCTGATGTCAGAATGACAATTCAGGCTTAGAGCTGCCAACACTCTTATTTCTTGGAAAATCATGATGATCTCTTTCTGGCAGTGTTTCCTCAAATGGACGATATGTTTCGACCTCTAGAAACTCCAAGGCGACGGGTTGGATGTTAAATGGTGGTGATAGAGTCAAGCTCTCTGATTTTAGAGCTTTGATCTCATCCATGGGGGTTTATCCCTTAGAAAGTGGACCTTCCTCCTCCTTTCATGGGCTCCCAACTTCTTCTCCCTTCCTAAAATTGGTCCCCATACTTCCACTACTGGTTGGTCATTGTTGGGCTAGTCTGAACTCTCGATCCCTTTACATTCTTGCACTGTGATAACGCCTAAGTTTTCGGGAGATGGAATGCTTTAGAGCTTCGGTGAAGGACTCAGATTTTCACCAAAGGGAGGCCTCCAACATCAAGGCTTGGGTTGTAATATCTTCCTTTCATATTTGTCAATAAAACATCTGATGTTTTCTTTCTATATTTGTCTACTATTTTATGCGAATATTCTAGTAGTCCTTGATATGCTAGACAGCTAATATTTTATGATTATTATGTATTAGATTATGTTTGATGTTGCCTCTTGATCATCCGCAGGTATTCGTGTGCCACCACTAGCAAGGAGCGAGCCTAAAAGGATCGTGGATCAAGGTCATGATCAACGGATTCAGATGTAGCGTTGGGAAAAAGGTACCTCTATCTATTTTCTTGTCACATTTTAAATATTAGCTAAGAAAGATTTGCATTAGAAAGTATCTCAAGTTACTAGACCCACTCTAGGGCTGGAGAGATCGCCTCTGTCTGCAAAGGAGATTTATCTTGACAACATAATTGACGACTCCATTGGGGAGCTTAACCTCTTAGCCTTCCTTTCTCGGATTGATCTTGGATCAGTTTGACCGATCACTAAAATCTAAGCTTTCTTTGGTCTCTGTTACTTTGCATAGGGTTTGATAATCATTTCAATGTGTTAGGTATGGGTTTTGTGTGAAACTCTTTTTTGTTTTTCCTTGTTTTTAGCGACCATTGCGTTTTTTGTTTACACAATTGCGCTTCCAGTTGTTCTATATAGCACAACCGCGCTGATTTTTCTTTCAACACCCTTCTTCTTATCACAAAAGCGTTGATCTCAGACCTAGGAAAATTTAGGGTTTCCCCTTTATTTTGCAGTGTGTCCTGGCTCTTGAAGAATGTCTGTAGAGTCCCAGTGACCTCCTTTCTGTGTGGTTGACTTACTTGTCTTCTTTGAGAGAGTGTTTTCGTCTCTTTGACTTATTTTTCAGTTGGGAGATTTTTTACCATTTCAAACATCTTTTGCCACATTGATTTTGACTTGGTTTGAAGTGATTTTTTGTATGTACTGGTTATCACTGCATTTCTGATATTATCTTCAACTTAGTGTCAAACATAGGATCAAAAAATGTTTGATTCGCAAGTCTAGAAGAATGTGTCCTTTGTCCAAATTCAAAAGAAATTGAAAGTTATTTTCATTTTAGTTTTTTATTTGGCTTGTCTTTATCGTTTTCAAAAAGGGAGTGAAAAGCATTTAATTCATGTATTTTTTAAGGCGATTTTGATTTCTGTTCGATTGAAAGAAAAGTGAAAACTATTGTTTTGCATTTCTTTATTCATTTCGTTCATTTTAATTTTTATTTCATTTCAAAGTAGAAAAAAAATATCATTTTGTGCATCTTAGTGGAAAAGATAAATGCTTTCATTTTTTCAATAAGTTGCATTTTTTTAGGAAAAGTGAATTCGATTGGAAAGAATTGAATTTCGTAGTTTTGAACTAGTTTGGGGGGCATCATTGTTTGTTGCATTGATTGCACTTTTGCTTGCATATCTTACCTAAATAGTTTAGACTTCATCGAAATGGAAAGTTTGTTTGTTTGTTTTTCTTTTTTTTTCTTTTTTCCTTTTTAGCTTGCATCATAGGATTCATGTGACATCGATTTTGAGCCAAAACTGAAACTTAACTCAAGATCAACGTTAAAATTCACTCAATTTACGTTAAGGAGCATTTGGAATTAACGAGAACATTTAGCGGTCTAGGATAGAGATGTGTTATGGCATCGTAAAACATAGGAGCTGTCGCTAACGGTCTGCGTTACAGCCCAGGGGTGATATCCCGTCCCACATATGGAAGTATATTGATGTATGATAAGTATATTTGGGGTGCTCTCATCAAACGATTATACATTAGACAACACTACTATAGACTGGACTCCCACGTACCATCGTGTTTATTTGGGGATACACCATTAGGTTGCAAGCCTACCATAGGTAATCGAGTCAGTTGCCTTGTAAACGTGATACACCAAACACAACATTCGGGGAGATCGACTGTAGTACGTTAATTCCTTGGTCATTTTTTCTATCATTTATCACCAAGGTGTATATTATAATTCACGAATACTTGGTAAACCTTTATGCCTAGTACACCCTTTTTTATTTTTTGTTAATTGTAAAATTAACTACCCACAAAAACATCTTACCCGTGCAGTTCTCCAGCCTCATTATTGCTTGGTAAATTGTGATTTTTTTTCACCTCTTCCTTCTTTGATATTGTTTTGAAAGGTCAACATGGCTGAATCATCGAATTCACCTCATCCCTCCTCTAACATATCTCAAGAACCTCCTCCCGAGGTCCCTCAGTTTGCAATTGGACCCTTTGAAGCTCAAAGTGCCAAACTCAGGATTGTAATTAGTGTACAACCCATATCATCTCGACCACCGCTTGTTGATTCTCCTTGGACGACATCAGAAGAATCTGAGCCGGAAAGCACTGAACTGTCTACACAGTTTACAGTCTTTACTGAAAAATACGTTGTTTAATCCGATTATGGTCTCGCCTCAAGAGGCTTATAGTCCTTTTGATCAACCCAGAGTTCCCCTTCCTGATTCTCCAGTAGCATCTTTCTCTACTATCCGTTAGTTATTTCATGGTGAAATGGCATCCAATGTTGATGATGTTCCATTCATGAGTGCTCCTCAGAGTACTCTGTAGGAAACCATTGGCACCTATATCCCAGAAGCTTCCTCATCTATATTTCCCTATTCAGGCAGTGGGACCGAAGTATCCTTTAGTCAAGTTGTATATCTACTTCCACAAGGATATGCCTCTTTGGGGAATCTTATTTCTGGAGCTTTTGGCACTACATCTCCATTTCCAGATCCTGTTTGGTCAACAAGTATTCCTCCATATTTCAGCTTGCTCATTTCGAATGTGGTTGTCGTGTCTCAACTTGTTGTTCGACTTATAGTCACTATTGGTAAAATGAATGTTTCGATGAGATCCTCTACCTATTTTTCGCCATCTACGATTATTACAGTTCCATCGTTGAGTGGAAAATATATGGTTTCGTCCGTGCCTGGGGGGAAGTCTAATATCGTTTATGTACCTCCCCTCTCAGGTGGGGGGCCACTAAATTCTGGGCTCATTTCTGGGGTGGGACAACCTAATGCTAGTCTAGGTGGGGCATGGTCTTCGCAACAACTGAACATTGTTGTAGGCATTATTCCTTCGGGTGGTAAACCTACTTCAATTTCATTAGTATTTCACCAACCCCACACTCTGTATTATCAGGTTCAACAACCCCTTCAGCAACTGAATGCACCATATTCGTATGTTTAGTAAACTAACATCCCTCATCACTATGTTCAACAACCAAACGTACAATATCAGTATGTTCCTCGACCAAGAGCCTCTTAGTAGTATGTCCAACATCCCTAGCTTCCTGTAGGTGCTATTGCGACTAACCCTCAGTTTGGTCTGTAAACCCAAAATGGTTCGAATCTCCCTCTGGGTTAACCTGGTGCTTAGTACCAGCCACTTCCTCATGTTTAGTACCATCAACCCCAACCTGGGCCTCAGTATGGTGCTCAATATCAGCAGATTCCTCAATACCAACAAGCCCAATTGGGATGTCAGGTTAGACCTTATGTTCAACAAGGACCATAGGCTGGACCCCATGTTCAGCAGGGACCACACACTATACCTCATGTTCAACAAGGACCTTACCCTGTACCCTATATCCAGCAAGGTAGGCAACCTCAAATCCAACAGGGGATTTATCAACAACCCCAGTAGGGTCCCTATGTTCAACAAATGTTGCAACAAGGTCCTTACCAACAATGGGGGAGATATGTGTATTCAGGACAGAATCTGCCCTATTGGGGGTAGAATCCATATCAACCAGTTTGGAACCCCAAACCTTTTCCTCTTTATCATCCTCCCTTGCCATTTTAGGCTACGTTGGAATTGCCAGATGTGTCAAAGCTTACAAATGATCCCATCCAACATCAATTGCATTGACCTCCAATTCCGACTAAGATCCCCGGAGATTGTCCTAAATTTGAAGGAAAATCTAGGGAATACCCCCAAACCCATGTCATGAAGTACCACTTATGGTGCTCTTCTAATTCTTGGGTCGATTATTTTATTCGTCTTCATCTTTTCCAGCATACTTTGACCGGTACTGCGGCCAAGTGGTATATTGAGCTCCCTCAAGGAATTTTATTCGATATCATTATTTGGTATGACTTTCCTCATGCACTTCCAGTTACCTGTCCGATATGAAATTGTCACCCACCTCCTCACCTCATTGAAGCAGTCAATTGCTACTCATCGGATCACATAAAATTTGAGATCCCCGATCAACTGTTGATTGAGTGGTTTACGATATCATTCATTCCCACGATTGCTAAAGATATTTCCATGGGTGGATGTGTTACAGAAGAGGAAGTCATTTCTAGAGCCCAATACCTCGATTTAGTTTATTCCCAATATGGGACTCTATATGAGCTCTTGCCTAACACACCCTGACCTTCAACTGATCCCGCATCATCTCAGTCTCCTGCTATGCCTCTGGTTGATGGTGTTATTGGGACAGTGGCTCATACTGATAGTAGTCCACCCAAAACTTCTTCGAAGTCTAAGTGCACTACTGCAGCTATGCCCTCCACTCCTTCCAGTAACCAGAAGAATCTCGGTAAAGCCTTCAAGGCAAATGGTGTCCAATCTACTGCAGCGGATAGATCCTCGAAAGGTAAGAAAAAGGGTAAAGGAAAATCCAAATACGACAACCCTAAACATGATTCGAAAAATTATTCTGCTGGCGATTCTTCCACGCGCAAGCCTAAATATCCTTGCCTAATATGTGATGATGATCATTACACCAAGGATTTTCCTCGACGTGCTGGAGTTTCCCGTCTTATGAAGGGCACCCTCGGGACTCCGGATGTCTTGAAAGAACCTTTCATTTCTTAGCAAACACAAATGGTAGGTCAACCTCAATCGTCTGGATACTCTTAGGTTTTCATGGATGGAACAGAACCTATCACTACTAACATGAGATAGAAATACCACCCCAATCTATCCAAGGCACCTATGGAACCGGAAGTCACATATCGCCCTTCCTCTTCCATGCCTCCTGCTTTTGGTCCTCTCCATATTGAGAGACCTAGTAGTGACTCCATCGTCCGACCACCTCCAAAAGGTGTTCTTCGGAAATGGTCCTATAATTTGAATACAAGAGGTGTGCATCACTACAATATTGTAGAGGATCTAGCTCAAACGCCTTAAACGATGTCGGATTTGGAGGTCCTTTAGTCGTCTCCATCACAACGAAAGGCACTACTTTTTGCTATTGGTGGGATTGACCCCATAGATTCTAATCTTATTTATTTCAATCTTGATAACTTCATTCCTTACCTACCATCTTAGGTGGCTTTCTTGATTCAAGTTACCATGATGGGAAAAAACATTCATAGGACTGTTGTTGACGAAGGCGCTTCGACCTGATCATGTTTGTCGCATGTTGGAAAGCCATCGGCTCTCCTCCATTGAGTCAGTCCACGAATACCTTGAAATATTTCGACAGTAGAGGTTCTTGGCCATATGGTATTCTCAAAACATTGCCCATCCCGTTGGAGGGAAAAACAATTACTTTAGAAGTTGAGGTGGTAGATGCCAACTTGAATTATAATCTCCTTCTTGGATGTAGTCGGAATCATGCCATGGTTTGCGTGGTCTCCACCATTTTTCATGTCCTATGTTTTCCTCAGCAAGGAAAAATCGTGATTGTCTATCAATTAGATTTCTTTTCCTATGATTCTTCAAAATGCAACAATCCATATGTTGGGAAGACCACTACCCCCTATGAGAACATGGAGCCGAGTCTATTCAAAGACTCATCCCTTATGGGAATTTTTCCACTCCTACCTCCGAATTTCACCACTGTCAATATGATATCGTATGATCACCATCCATGGATTGTTCCCAATCTCGATCAACTAGAAATTTTTGGTGACATTATGCCTCTGAGCCCTACTGAACAAATGTATCAAAGTATTATCATGGATTTTGAGGCTGCATACGGAACCAACGATCATTTGGTTTCCTCTCTAGACACTTATCCGTAGTCTCCCTGGTTTGGTTCTTGGGAATGTGATGATCCCTTGAATGAGACTTTCCCCACAGAAAAAAGTATCATGTAGGTAATGTCTCTTGAAGAAACTCTATGGGATGATGGACATCATTGTTCCTCGTTTATCCCAATCCCAAGTGACATCTTCACCTGCCTGGAATCCCATGATACATTTTCATCGACTGACCTATTTTAGAATATGATCTTGATTCATGAAGTGTTGTCCGAAGGGAACATGGGAAATATTATTCCAACCATTCCGATCGAAATCTCTGTCAAACCAGGGATTGTCGAGAATGTTCACATCGGTGCATCTTGTTCTCCTGATGAGATCAGGATCTACACTGAGATTTTTCAGGAATTCCACGATGTCTTCACGTGGTCATACGAAGAGATGTTTGTCATTGATCTGAGTATCTTCATGCAGGAAATTCCTACCTATCCGGATCTGAAGCCCGTTCGTTAATGAATTTGTCTTGTGAACCCGAGAAAGGATGCTACCATAAAGGGTGAAGTTGAAAAATTTCTCAAAGCCGGTTTTATTTATCCTATACCATTGACATATTGGGTCTCAAATATTGTTACAATTAATAAGAAAAAAGGGACCATCCGGGTTTGTGTTGATTACTGTGATATAAATCGAGTGTGTCCTAAGAACAATTAACCCACTCCTTTTATCAACCAAATCATTGATGAATGTGCCAGGAGTGAGATTTTTTCCTTTATGGATGGTTTTTCTGGCTACAAACATATTAATATTGCTCCAGATGATCAATACAAAACCGCATTTATCTGTCCATGAGGGAAATTTGCATATAAAAATCTCCCTTTTGGATTGAAGAATGTTGAGGCCACCTTCTAGCGAGCTATATCGCATTCTTTTCATGACATCAAGCACATAGTTCAGCCATATCTCGACAACCTTCCTACTCATTTTGCGAAACGTCGAAATCACCCAAAACACCTCAGAGCCATTTTTCTTCATTATCAGCACTATAATATCATGTTGAACCCTCATAAGTGTGTCTTCTGTGTCGAATCCAGTTGAATCTTGGGTTTCATGGTTTCCAAAGAAGGAATCTGCATCGATCCTCTTAAATTCGATGCAATCATTAATTTTTCCTACTCCCTCTTATGTTCATCAATTGCAACGTTTGCAGGGGAATCCAATTTCCTTTGTCGATTCGTATTGAATTATGATGAGCTTGCCAAGGGTTTACTCACTTATTGAAAAATGGAATCTTGTTCATATAGGATGAAATTTCCCAAATCTCTTTCGACGCATTAAAATGAGCCCTCATCAGTGCTCCTCTACTGCATCCTCCCAATTATCATTGATATTACTGCATGTATTTGGCCGCCGCCGACAACACTATTGGTATGGTGTTGGTTGAGGATGATGACAATGGTCAAGAGCATGTAGTGTACTAATTGAGCCACAATCTCTTTGATACTGAGATCTTTTACGCTCATATAGAGAAACTCGCGCTGGCTGTTGTCCATGTTGTTCAGCATTTTCGTCACTACATTCTCGTGCACCATTTTTTTTTTATTTCTTATTACAACCCCATGAATTAAATTCTCACACGTCAGTTTCTTGGGGGAAAGTACTCAAAATGGTTTGTAATCCTTTAAGATTTTGACTTAGAATTCATTCCTGCTAAGTCTAAGAAATCCCTGGTCTTTGTTGAGTTGAATTGTGATATTCCTACCACAGTTGATCCCACTCCTCTTGATGAGTCGCTTCCCGACGAATCTCTCTTTCTTATAATTACTCTTGATCCATGGTATGGAGACATCATTGTTTATCTACAGACCCAAACATTTTGGTCAGAGCTATCGCACTCTGAGCGACGACAGATTCGCTACCAGTCCCAACCTTACCGTATCACTGGAGACACCCTATATCACACTGGTATTGACTCTGTCCTTTGTCGATGTTTGACTCCCGAGGAAGTTGAGAAAGATCTTAATGAATGCCACTCTGGGGCTTGTGGTGGTCACATGTCCGGTTATGCTACCACCCAAAAAATCCTTCGTGCAAGGTATTTTTGGCCATCTATCTTTAACGACTGCATTGTTTCAGTACAAAAATTGCATGATTGCCAAGTCTACTCTTGGAAAGAGCGCACCCCACCCTCACCCTTGCACCCAATTGTGATCGTCTGACCTTTTGCAAAATGGGGCATAGATTTTATAGCCTGTAACCCTTGCTCAAACATGGGGCATGGTTATATCATCGTTGTCATTGATAATTTCACTAGATGTGTCGAAGCGATGCCTACATACGATAGTGAAGGTCTAGCTACGACATAATTCCTATTCAATCATGGCATAGCTCAGTTTTATGTCCCGAAAGAAATTGTCACTTATCATGTCTCTCATTTTCACAATCATATGATGACATAGATCGTTGCTCAGTTGGGGTTACATCATGATAGCTTCACCCCTTATTATCCACAGGCCAACGACCAGGTTGAGGCTATCAACAAAGTACTAGTGACCATGCTTCAACGCACCATTGGGAAGCACAAATGAGATTGGAATCTCATGCTCTTTCTAGCTCTGTGGGCGTACCAAACCTCTGCTAAGATTGCTACTAGATTCACACCATTCTAATCGGTCTATGGTCTAGAGGCCACACTCTCGATCGAGCGTGAGATTCTTTCTATGAAGCTAGTTGTTGAACTACTTCCTGGTACTTCACTAGAAGAGGAGAGTCTGCTTTATCGCGAGCGTCTTGATGAGACCCGAAGGCTTGCTAATTTAGTTATTGAAGTGAAAAAATATGAGTTAAATCTCAATATGAAAAATCTGTCAACCCTCGCATCTTCTCTGAAAGTGACTTGGTCTTGCTTTATGACCAAGCCCATGATAAATTGGGAGTAGGAAAAATCGAGCCAATGTGGCATGGGCCCTATATCAATCAATGAGTATTGGAAAGAGGAGCCTATGAGCTAGCAGATTATGAAGGCAATCCATTGGCTAAGCCCCAAAACGAGCTCTATATGAAAAAATATTATGCTTAATCATGAGTGTGATATTTTGTACATTAGTGTGATTTGATTGGATTATTGGTGTGATTGCTTGATTTGCAGACATTTTCCTCTACTTACCTTGTGTTCCACTTGGTTTTCAGATGTCATCGAATCATTACGTTGGTTTTTTTGATGGCGCTTTCCGTAGCACACAAAACCTGTCTTCTGCAACATGGGCACTCTTTGCCCCTGATGGCGAGTTGATTAACTTACAAGGTATTTGTTTGGGTCAAAGAACTAACAATATTTTAGAATATAGTGTGGTTATCAAGCTATTATTGGATGCTATTGATCTCATAATTATAGATTTGGTTGTTAAATTAGACTCATAACTCGTTGTGTTATAGTTAAATGGCCATTATTCTGTGAAAAATCCTCAAATTTTACGTATGTATTTGCGTGTTTAATTATTGGAAAGGAATTTTGATTTTGTCAAATATCAACATATTCCAAGACATTTAAACACATTAACAGATACATTAGCAAATCATATATTAGATAGACATCTACGCAACATGTAAAAAACCAACACATCATTATGATACAAAAGTAGCCATAGATAGACATTTGTGCAACATGTAAAAAATGTAGAAATTATATGCACTAAGCATGCATATGTCCAAGATCCACCTGATATCACACTACTTAACTTTATGCAAGATACTGAATCTATTCCACTTGTTAATCTTTTACGGAAAAATTAATTGCACACACATGTGAAGCATAAACAAAAATATTCAATTGCACATAACACAGTTTTTAACTGGGAAAGCCTGAAGCTAAAAACCCAAACTATATATCTTGTAACATGGAGTTCATATGACAATCTCATACAAGCATACAAAGCTTATCACAAGCTCTCAGTACAGTACAATCGTCATACATTAATCAGGACCAATCTTGAAAATCCATGCACCGATCTTTGCCACCTGCTAGCCTGCCTCCACTGCGCAATCTCTGCTGAAGAATAGCTCTGAATGAATTTGAATTACCCCATCCTTGATTGTGCAATCCTCATTGGCATCTCCACTGAGTGTGTGATGGAATCAATTCATCACTATAGTCACAACAGATAGTCTATCTTTCCCTTTCACCTATCTCTCCACTGGTCTCCACTGAAACTGCTATGCACTGTAGTTAACTGATGTATTGTTCAGTTGATTAATGATTTATTATTTGTGAATTAATTAAATAATTAATTCACTCCACTCTCACTAGTGTATCAATCAGTTAGACTAGATACAACTAGCTCAACTGAGTTTAACTGAGTTAAACTGAATACAACTCCATAACTACTTCTTCCAATTGTGTCATAACTCTTCCACTTGAGTTCTAACTGAGTCCTTCATGCATTAGCTCCAGTAAACCCTTAGGAATAACGTAATTACTTCTGTCAGCTGATGTGCCACATATGTGCACTGAACTAAAGTGCTCCAAGAGAATGAGTTGCTGTTTAGAGTCTGATTATTATTAATAGCTAATAATAATCGACAAGCATCTATTTTTAGATTGACGATCTATAAATAGACTTCGCCCAATATTATAAAAATAGAATTTCATCTATTTTTTCAACTTGACCAACCATCCACAAATAACATCCTACAACTTTTGAAATATGATCATCATGTATAAAAATAGACATAGTCTAAAAATAGCTTACAGGCCCACTTAGTGAAGGCGACTCTTTTCACTAAGCTCATCATCTTGTTGAATCTCAACACTCCCTCTCAACAAGATAGGGATTATCCTTCACCCTAATCCTGCCTCTATGGTATTCAAATTTTCTCCTGGTGAGTGCCTTCATCAAAATATCTGCATCGTGATCCTCCGTAGGAATGTACTGAAGCAACATGATCTTCCGCTGCACACAATCTCTGATATGATGATTCTGGATATCAATATGTTTAGATCTATCATGAAACACAGGATTAACCGAGAGTTTAATGCAACTCTAATTATCACAATGAATCATTGTGGGATCTAAATGTGAACTGAACAAACCAACCAGGATCTTCCTCATCCAGATAGCCTCACATGTAGCTAAACTTGCTGCCATGTATTCTGCTTCCACTGAACTGAGTGCCACAGATCTTTGTTTCCTGCTGTACCAAAAACTGTTGTAGATCCGATACTGAAAATCCCTCCTGATGTGCTCTTTTTGTCTATTGGGATTCCTACCCAATCTGCATCTATGAAGTCATGCAACTTCACCTCATCCGTTTGTCTGTACCATAAACCATACTCAGATGTGCCCTTGAGATATCTCAAAACATGCTTGCCTGCCTTCCAAAAGAGCTTGGTAGGCTTAACCATCGCTTGTGAAAGATGGTTCACCGCATAGCATATGTCCGGTTGTATTGACTAAATACATGAGTGAACCCACCAACTGTCGATAAACAGTGGCATCCACTACCTCTGCCGATGTAGCATCCTCTTTCTTCCAATTTCTTGGAAGAGGAGTGTCGATAGGCTTGCAACCTTGCATGTGAAACTTCTCCAGTATCTCCCGAGCATACTTGCCTTGAGACACAAACAGTTCACCTTCCCGCTGCCATATTTCCAATCCAAGGAAATAATGAAGGAGGCCCAAATCCTTCATCTCAAACTCCTTTGCAAGATCTACCTCGCATGAGTGTATCAACTGATCATCACCAATTAGTATTAAATCACCAACATAAAGTACAGGTACAGGTTTGCATTCGCCTCACTCTTGGTGAAGCCAAGTCTAGTGAAATAGCTGTCGATCCAAGTGTACCAAGCACGGGGTGCTTGTTTCAGCCCATACAACACTCTTTTGAGCCTGCACACATGCGACTCGTTGCTGAAGATCTCAAATCCTTCAGGCTACTCAATGTACACCTCTTCCTTAGTGATCCCATTAAGGAATGCAATCTTCACATCCATCTGATGAATGTGCCAACCCATCTACGCTGAGAGAGCAAGGATGGTCCGTATGGAAGAATACCGTGCGACAGGTGCAAAGGTTTCTTCATAGTAAATCCCCTCGAACAGTGAGAAGCCTCAGGCAAAAAATCTTGCCTTATACTTCTCGATGCTCCCATCAGCAGCTTGCTTTAGATCCATCTTGATCCTACAACTGATTTTCCCACCGGCCTTGGAACAATCTCCCAAGCATTGTTTCTGACAATGGAGTCATACTCCTCCACCATGGCATCTACCCATGTGGGCTCCTGCGCTGCTTCTTCAAAAGAAGATGGCTCTATCACAATACACTTGCTCATAAGAGCCATGTATCCGGTAAATCGGTCAGGAGACTATCTCTGTCTGCGCTGTGATGTAGGGGGACTCCTACATTCTGTGCCGCATCAAGATTCAGTCTCTCAGATTCTGTGGTATGCTTTCTTCCTTGTCTGATGTTTGGTTCTACATGAGTGGAATCCTCCACTCCATGAATCTCCTCCTGTGGCTGATCCACATCCAGAGGCTCATCTTTGGGAACAAGAAGTTCCTCTTCCGCATGCAAGTGTAGCTCCCTCTGAAGCGACAACTTCATGGCTTTCACCTCATTGAATTTTATATCCCGTCGCACAAAAGTCATCCGACTGCTTGGAAAATACACATGATAGTTATGGGGTGTTTCTGTGTACCCCACAAATATCCCAACTTCTGCAGTCGGCTCTAGCTTCTTCCTGGCATCCTTCGTCACATGAATGTAAACAGGTGAGCCAAAAATCTTCAAATGAGTAATATCAGGCTTCTTACCAGAAAATGCTTCTTCGGGTGTACTCATGCAAAGTACTCTATGAGGACAACGTTTTTGCACATAAACCGCAGTGTTGCATGCTTCCTCCCACAAGTGCATCGGTAGGCCCTGGTCATGCAGCATCGCTCGTGCAGCACCGAAGATCATTCTATTCTTTCTCTCCGCGACCCCATTCTGCTGTGGGTTATGAGGCACTATGAGTTATCTTCGAATTCCTTCTTTGCTACAAAAGTCTTTGAATTCACCCGAGATGTATTCACCAGCATTATCGCTCCGTAGAGCTTTCACCTGCTTCCCCGACTCCTTCTCCACCAATGCCTTAAACTCACAGAACTTTGAGAACATTTCACTCTTCTTCTGCATGAAGAAGATCCAACATCTACGAGAATAATCATCAAAAAATATCACATAATACCTATGTTTCGCTGTTGAAGCAACCGAGAATGGTCCACATACGTCTGTGTGAATTCTCTCTAGGATCACCGAGGCACGGTTCTCCTTCTCATGAAATGTGGTCTTCACAAACTTACCCATGGTACATCCTTTACACTGACCTGACTGTGCAAGAGTACCCTTGGGAAGTCCAGTAGAAATTTGCTGCAAAATATTCAAAGCGCCATGGTGAAGATGGCCAAATCTCCTGTGCCATAATTCGCCCTCATCCCGGCTCACCACTTCTTCTGCTTTATCCACCATTGCAGCGAAACCATCTACCTCCAGCTTATAGAGATTATTAATTCGAATCCCTATCTTCTTGGTTTGACCCATTTTTTTATGTCGAAGGAAGGCTTTTCCCTCACTGAAAACAACATCATAACCCTTGTCTTCCAACATTGTGACTGAGACCGAGTTCTTCTTTAGACCTCGAACATGCATGACATTCTTCAACAAGAATAGATTACCAGACTCCCTCTCAAAGGTAATGGTCCCAATTCTAGTCGCACTATACCGACCATCGTCACCCATATCTATATGCATCTGGAGGTCCTTCTCCTCCAAGTCACTTAACAACTCTTTGTCTCTCGTCATATGGAAAGACACAGCACTGTCAAGATACCACACCGATCCCATGCAGCTTGAAACCAAGCATGTAATCATGGAAAAATTGAGCTCAAATTGCGAGGCTAAGGCCTCTCCAGATGCAGATGCAGCAGCCTACTTATTCTTCTTCTTCTGTGGACAGTTAGTGGCGAAATTTCCATGTTCGTGATAGTGAAAACACTTCACTTTGGACAAATCCTGCTTCTTGCCTTTAGGACCTAATTTTGAAGGATTTTTCTTGCCCTTCCCTTTCCTTGATTTTGCAGCCAAAGCGCAATTCTATTCATCTTCATTCTTCGATGAATATCCATCCCTGGTACCCCGCCTTATCTCCTCCTACACAAGATCCGACCAAAGTCGCTCCCATCCCGACAGTTTCTCCCGTCCATTGACAGAGTCTTCGTAAGCCCAAGGAGAGCCAATCTCTCCAAGTCTTCTTCATCAACAGCAACCCCCACACTTCCCAGTTCATCCTTGCAGTGGACAAACTTCGTGAGGTATTTTGGAATATTGTCGCCTTTCTCCATTTTTATTTTTCTGAGCTTGTCTTTAAGCGCCAACTTGCTCTGGTCACTTCTGCTTTGGAACAAGTCTGTCAAAGCCTTCCACATTAAGAATGGAGTGGCTTTCTCGTGAAGGCTAGACACAATATGGTCCTTCACCCCTTCCAACATAATCCTCCTTGTCTTTGCAATCTTCTTTTTCCATGCATCAAGTAATGCAGCATCACTATATCCTAGCTTAGGAACATCGCTATCGATGATATCCTTCAGCCCATTATCCTCCAACACCGCCTCCATCCTGTCCTTCCAGGCTATGTGATTCAAGCTCCCATCAAGGGCATACTCCAATCTCAACCCATTGAAAGACATTTCAATGTATACTTGATTTCTGCACCAAGAATCTTCTGTAGCAAATTCGAATTGTCCACCAGCACAAACTCACTTCACAATTGCAATCTTCAATCAACAATGCTCTGATACCATGTAGAAATTATATGCACTAAGCATGCATATTTCCAAGATCCACCTGATCTCACACTATTTAAATTTATGCAAGATACTGAATCTATTCCACTTGTTAATCTTTTGCGGAAAAATTAATTGCACACACATGTGAAGCATAAACAAAAATTATCAATCACACATAACACAGTTTTTAACTGGGAAAGCCTGAAGCTGAAAACCCTAACTATATATTATGTAACATGGAGATCATAATTTTTTGTTTAGAGTTTGATTATTATTAAGAGCTAATAATAATCGACATGCATCTATTTTTAGATTGACGATCTATAAATAGACTTCGCCCAATATTCTAAAAATAGAATTTCATCTATTTTTCCAACTTGATCAACCATCCACAAATAACATCCTACAACTTCTGAAATATGATCATCATGTCTAAAAATAGACATAGTCTAAAAATAGACTTGCGCCAAAAATAGCCTGCGGGCCCACTTAGTGAAGGCGACTCTTTTCACTAAGCTCATCATCTTGTTGAATCTCAACAAAAGCCAACAATCATTATGATACCTGATAGCCATATATATATATATATATATATATATATATATATACATATATATATATATATATATATATATATATATATATATATATATATATATATATATATATATATATATATATATATATATATCCGCCCACATGGTGCTCGTGATAGTAGGTGATTGCTCGAACCACTCGCCAGAGTAGATGACACAATTTTCCTGGAACCTCGACCGTATGCCTATGAAAGTGAAGAGGAATGTCATCAAAGGTATCATACTCTGGATGCCTCTCGTACGGCCAAACAAGTTCCTCTCTAACTCGGTTAATGGGTCTACTCCCTCTTCGTAAGGGACATCCTCCACCGGGCGGGCTACGCTCCTCACGATTGGTGACATTCCTGGCGGTCTCTGAGGACCCACATCTGTAAAAAAATCATAAGTTAACGTCTCAAAACACATAATTTAACCTGCATCAATGCACTGTGTGTCTGGAGAAATGGGTAGATATGGATCTCCAATGAAGTCGATGCTTGCATATGCAAAGTCCTCAATCACGATGAGTTGATGACACAACAAGCTGAAAAATGTTGTAGGGAAATGCATATTTTGGCCCTCACCCTAGCGGGGCATGATATCACACCACATCATCAGTCTCGGGTCCCTCGAGGCTGGATCATGGATCTCCAACCGATGGTACTAGAACAATGGTACTTTCTCTAAGAAAAAGGTCACCAAAATGGACTCGTACCCAAATTATTTCAGCCGCCTTGTCTTGCACTTGGTTAATTGGCTCTTCATGTTGGCCATTAACCCCTCACACCAATTAAACATTGTTCGGGCCAAACAATCCACTGTGTACTAGAATTTGGATTTCGTTGCCTCATGCAATGCCTG
This sequence comes from Pinus albicaulis, assembly GCA_034641835.2. Taxonomy (NCBI): domain Eukaryota; kingdom Viridiplantae; phylum Streptophyta; class Pinopsida; order Pinales; family Pinaceae; genus Pinus; species Pinus albicaulis. The sequence goes on along the minus strand of JAXQQM020078885.1, from coordinate 44,598 downwards.
GGCTCCCGCCACTCGAGTTATGCAATGAAGGATTGTGTGAAGGGAAGGACTCTGATAGAGGATATCTCTATCTTCCCTCTCTCAGTCTTGCGAGCCCCATGACAATGTCTCTGGATGAGCATACTGGTACTTTGACACCTTGCGCAAGATCTAGAGAGTTGGATTCTCTCCCCTCTCCTGGACAAGCCCGTAATGAAATAGATGTCCATACCATCTAATTCTAATTCTTGTTTGTTAGGGCCCTATATTACTAGTGTAGTCCCTTATTGTTGTTATTGGAGCCCCCTTATTGCTATTGTTGTACCTCTATAGTCTCCATTTTTTTATTATTCTGCCCCATAATAGCCCACTATTGGTTTTTTTTTTTTTTCCTTTACATTATTATTGTTAGGCCGACTAGGATTATATTGCTACCCCATGGACTCCTATATATAGAAAGAAGGTTTTGTCATTTGTGTCATCCAATAATTGTTCATTTATGTAATGTAAAGGAGGTTGCCCCCTTGAAGTGGATTATTTCTAAGGCATTGATCTCTCTTTTCTTCTATTTTTTGAGCTAGTTTCATAACATTTGGTATCAAAGATTTGGATTCTAGGGTTTTGCTGCTTCAAACAGGCCATTGTGGAATTTTTGCTATCAGTTTTGTTTTGTTTTGTTTTGTTTTTTTTTTTTACGAAAGTTCAAACGCTAAAAAAAAACCCATTTGCGAAGAAATATTGAGGAATTTCATGCAAAAATTCCAGATCTTGGTTCATAATATTTTCAGAGATAAGATATGTGGAAGTTAGGGTTTTTGTAGGCTCCCAAATTTCATCTCAAAGAGGTGACCTTGGGAAAATTTTCACAACTCCCTCTCTGAGCATCAGATTGGAATTATATAAACAGTGACTAAAATTAAACGGACTGTAGTTTCCTGTATATCGATTTCAGAGCCAAAGGAGGAAACAATGACACATGGCTTAATGTACAAGTTCACTCTACTGAACTAGTACATAATTAGGACATTGTGGGAGATTGGGCATAACTTTGTATTGAAGAATCCAAATCAGGTCAGACCTTTGGCATTGGAAAGAAGATTAAGAGGGATAATAAAGTACTGAAGATAAAATATTTTGGATCCTAAATCACATAGATACATCAGATCCAATATCGAGCTCCTCAAAAGCAAGAAAAAAGTGTGTATTTTTTAAAAATTGCATATGTCTTGTTTGAAAAATCAGTTTGAAGGGATTCGAAGGGCATATTTAAGCATAGATATCAGTAAGGGGTTCTAAAATGGCCCTTAAAAATAATTCAACACCTATTAAGCCCTCATAAGGCTCTACTATGACTCATGAAGATGAAGAAGTGCAACATGATATATCAAAACTACAAGAACAAGTGCAACAAATTTCGCTCTCACAAAGAGTAACAAAAATGAAATGGAAGCTAAGATGGATGGTTTGAAGAAAGGCATGGAAGCTAAGATGAACAATTTGAAGAAAATTGTGGAAGCTAAGATGGATGGTTTGAAGAAAGGCATGGAAGCTAAGATGAACAATTTGAAGAAAAGTGTGGAAGCTAAGATGGATGGTTTGAAGAAAGGCATTGAAGCTAAGATGTATGGTTTGAAGAATGGCATGGAAGCTAAGATGGATGGTATAGAAGGCAACATGGAAGCTTTGAATAAATACATGGAAGGTTTTAAGGAATATTTAACAAAGTTGATGCAAGAAATGATTCCTAATGGCGAAAAGGTAGTAGAGGAAATTCATGACGAGAAAAAATAAATGTTAATCGTGATTTCATAAACTCTAATGTTGGATTGAATACCCACCATATTCCAAAGATCGATATGAGGAAGTTTGATGGCAAGGATCTCGTAACATGGATACTACAGATGGAGCAATATTTTGATCTCCATACTGTGCAAAACACACAAAAGGTACACATTTCAACTTTATATTTAGAAAAAAATACATTTGTATGGTATCAATGGCTTTGATCTCGTAAAAAAATTGTCACTTGGTCAATTTTTACGGAGGAAATGATAGCACATTATGAGGATACAAAGAGAAACACCTTATTTAGCCAATTTATAAATCTCAAACAAAAGGGTTCAATGGTGAAGCACATTGAGGACTTCCAAAAATTGAATATAAGGGTAACTGATATTCCAGAGGAACACAAGATTGATGTCTTCATAGGGAATTTAAAGGATAACATCCAACATGAGGTTTGCCTTTGGGAACCTGATTCATTGGAGAAGGCATATAGGTTGGCAAGAAAAATTGAAAGTAAAATCATGGCGACAAGGAATCTTACCACTCACATCTATAAAGATGGAAGTGTTGCTACTCCTAGACTTCCACAACGTACAAGGTTGACACCACAACAATTGGAAGAAAAAAAAGCAAAAGGGCTTTGCTATAGTTGTGATAATAAATACACTAAAGGTCATAAGTGTGATGAGAAGAAATTATTTTACATAGATTGTGAAGAGGAGGAATAAAAGGGAAAATAAACTTCAAAAGAAGATGATATACATGAGGAATCAACCCTAGAGGAAGAAGAAATGAATCTGACCATATCCTGTAATGCATTGGCAGGAATTACCACTCCTTAAACTCTCAAGATAGAAGGACATATTATGAAGAAAAATGTAATAGTGATTATTGATTCGGGTAGTACCCATAATTTTATTCATTGTAAGGTAGCCAAGGAATTGAATTGCTCCCTATACCCAGTGCCAGAGTGTCAAGTGATGGTGGAAAATGGAGGAACTATAAATTGCTCTGGAAAGTGCCATAATATCAAGCTAGCCATGGGGGAAATATGTATTGAATAGTCCAATTCTTTCCATTCCAATGGGTGGTGATGATGTTGTACTAGGATTACACTCTTTGGGGATGGTAGCTTTTAATTTTTAGGAATTTATTATTATTATTATTATTATTATTTTTAATTATTTTTATTTTATTTTATTTTATTTTTTTCAGAAGGAAAGGAAGTTGAATTACGGGGTATCGCAGTGAAGTTGGGAAAGATAATAAGCTCAAATGTCATGAGAAAGATTCTGAAGAAAGAACAACGTGGTGTCATTGCAAAATTATGCTCACTAGAAATTCCAACATCAAAATTATCTATTTCTCCAGATCTCCAAAAATTCTTAGACAATCATTCCAAGATGTTTGAAACTCCCAAAGGACTCCCACCTATTCATGATTGCAATCATGCTATTCATTTGATTCCAATAAGTGTTAATCCAAAAAACAAGCCTTACAGATATCCTTATGTCCAAAAGAGAGAAATTGAATGTATGATTGTAGAAATGCTAAAGGCCGGTATAATTCAACCGAGTAAAAGTTCTTTTTATGCTCCAGTAGTATTGGTGCACAAGAATAATGGATCCAGAACATGTGTCTGGATTATAGGGAGCTCTATAAGCTCACTATTAAATATAAATTTCCAATTCTCATGATTGATGAATTATTGGATGAATTACATGGAGCAATTTATTTTACCAAGTTGTATCTTCATTCAGGATATCATAAAATTAGAATGAATACTGAAGACATTCCGAAAACAACATTTCTAACTCATGAGGGTCATTATGAATTTTTGGTCATGCCTTTTGGCCTTACCAATGCACCTTCTACATTTCAAGGGTTGATGAATACCATTTTCAAACCCTTCCTTGGAAAATTTGTGTTATTATTTTTTGATGATATACTAATCTATATCAGTTTTGGAAGGATCATGTTCAACATGTTGATAGGGTGCTCAAAATATTGGAGGAGAAATAGTCTCCAAATGTTTCTTTGGAGTACAAGAGGTGGAATATCTGGGTCATATTTTATCTGAGGAGGGTGTTAAGGTAGACCCTAACAAAATTAAAGCCATTAATGAATGGAAAGTCCCCAAAACCATAAATTAGTTGCAAGGATTTCTCGGGTTAATAGGGCATTATCGCAAGTTTGTTAAGAATTATGGGAGAATAGTGTTGGAAATACTGAGAGGGGGGGGGGGGGTGAATCAGTATTTCTTTCAATTAGAGCATTAGTTAATTTTCAATTATTATCAGTGTTTGTACAATGATAGCAACAAACAAGAGGAACACAAATGCACACAGTTTTTAAGGTGGAAACCCACTCCGGGACAAAAACCACCTAATGCTTTTCTAATAATTCTTTAATATTCAACTCCAATTGAAAATAAAGCTCCAACTTTCTAGAATCTAGAAAAGAATTCTTCTCCAGCTCCCACTGGATGGGCGCTCCAACGCCCGAGATTCTTCAGTAGTCAACTGAACGGATGCCCCAACACCCAATGAGCTACAACTCACCCTAGCACCACCCTACCACCCTATAGAAGAATAAAAGAAGAACGGACTCTCGTACCAGGGAAAATGGTCCACTTTACAATGATATAGAATGATGTAGAAGAAGAAGATATACTAGACCATAACCCAAACTTTGACACAACCACCTAATGATGATCCTAGACCTCCCAACACTGCCTCTTCAACCCTTGGTATATAGACACTAGTTCAATTTGTACAATAATGTATTTACAATGACTAAGCACAATGATAAATTTACAATGATTGTATGCAGTGCTGCCCACTTTAAGACTTCATATGATGAACTTCTTGCTGCTATTATGCAACTTGGTTGCTGCTCTTTTCATGCTACCCTCTGCTGCACCTTGCTTTGCTTTTATGCCGTAGAAAGTCTGGTCCTTTGCAACCCTTGACAACACATGATCTAGCTTTTTTTTCCTTCTAGGAGCTCGATATTGAATCTGGTGTATCTCTGTTATTTCAGATCTTCAATATCTGATTTTTTGTCCTATCGTAGTCCTCTGAGTCTTCTTTCCAATGCCATAGGTCTGACCCAATTTGGACTCTTCAAGAGAGAGTTATACCCAATTTCTCACACTGCCCTAATTATGGACTATTTCATAAGAGCGCAATTGTATGGCATGCCATGTGTCACTGTTTATTTATTTGACTCTAAAATTGATAGAGAAAAAACTACATACTGTGCCCTATCTACCACTTTTTACAAAATTCCAATCCGATACTCAGAGAGAGAGTTATGACGATTTTACCAAGGTCACTTCTTTGAGATGAATTTCAGGAGCCTACAAAAACCCTTACTTCCATAGATCATATCTCCAAAAATATTGGGAAACTTGATCTGAAATTTTTACTGCAGCTTCCTCAGGATTTTGGCTTTGCCTCATAAAAATTTCAGCTTCTGAGCCTTCGTAGAAAAAAAAATTAGAGTGAAAATGCCACGATGACCTGTTTCAGATGGCCGAATCCCTTGCCTAAGGAGGAAATGAAGATCACAATATATATGAATGCTTAAGTTGAGAGGGGCTTCAACAAGTGAACGTGGGAGGAATTTTAGGAGCTTAAAAAATATTAATTATGAATTTTCAATGACCCATGCCCCAACCCCATGGGGTTTTAGCCCACTAACTGGGGTACAAACTTCAAACATGAATATCTCTCAAACCGTGAAGAATTACATGGCCTGCCATATATCAACGGAAACATCTCGACAAGTAGAAACCATAAAAAACATTATTGACCCAGAATATATTAATTTTTTAGGTCAAACTTCCCATTAAATATTGGGTTAGCCCCTGGTGCTGCTTGGGTTGACATCAATGACAACCGCTGATCAACAAATAGCAACACCTCTAACAACATTATTGAAGAAAGATGCATTTTCATGGAATCCTGAAGCAACTAAGGCCTTTGAACATCTTAAAGAGGAAATGTGCTAAGCACCGGTCTTAGCTACGCCAAAATTCACAAAAACCTTTATTGTGGAATGTGATGCCTCAGGAAATAGAATTGGTGTTGTTCTAATGCAAGAAGGAAGACCCATTGCTTTTGAAAGTCATCCAACCAAAGGAAATTATTTATAGAAAGCTATTTATGAGAAGGAAATGTTGGAAATACTACATGCACTAAAGCAATGGGGACCTTACCTAATGGGAAGACACTTAAAGGTAAAAATTGGTCTTGATAGTCTTAAATAATTTTTGGAACAAAGACTATCTTCAGAAGAGCAACAAAAATGGGTCACAAAGGTGTTGGGTTATGACTTTTAAATCATCTAGAAAAAAAGGAAGCTAAATGTTGTTGTAGATGCATTCTCAAGAAAGGATTAGGATGTGGAAGCATTTATATGTCCCATTTCTATTATCCAACCCGATTGGATAGCCGAAACAAGGGAGGAATGGAATAATGATGAAGAAGTATGGACACTCATTCAAAATTTGCAGCAAGATCCCAGTACATCTAATATGTTTAGTTGGAAAAATGATTCCTTATGGTACAAAGATCACTTATATATTTGCAAGAATTCCCAACTAAAACAAAAGATTCTTTTGGAATTTCACACCTCTCCCTTAGGAGGACACTCCGGATTTTTAAAAAATTACCACAGGGTGAAGGAATAATTGTTTTGGGATGTCCTTAAATCTAAGATTCAAAATTTTGTGGTAGAATGTTTGGTTTTCTAGAAAAATAAATTTGAGACAATTAAGATCCCGAGTCTGCTACAACCTTTATCCATTCCAAATCCATTGGGAAGAGGTTTCAATGAATTTTATCACATGTTTACCTAAGTCTGAAGGAAAGAGTGTCATCATGGTGGTAGTTGATAGACTTACCAAGTATGCACACTTTTGTGAATTATCTCATCCATTTAAAGCGATTACAATTGCTACTACATTTATGGAAACAATTCAAAAGCTACATGGAAACCCAAAGATTATTGTAAGCAATAGAGATCCCATTTTCACTGGAAATTTTTGAACGGAATTATTTTCTTGTTTGGGTACTCAACTAGCTCATAGCTCATCTTATCATCCTCAATCCGATGGGAAAACTAAAATGGTGAACAAATGTTTGGAAGGATATCTTTGTTGCTTTGTATCTGATAAACAAACACAATGGGTCAATTGGTTACCTCTGGCTGAATGGTGGTATAAAAATTCCTTCCACACTACAGAAAAAATGACCCCATTTATGGAAAATTATGGATATCATCCACTGTCCATCACATCATCTTTAAGAGAAGATTTTAAGTTTCAAGAAGTGGAAGATCACATCGAGCATCAACAAGAAGTTCTCCAACTCTTAAAGGATAACCTAAATTTGGCACAAAATCAAATGAAATAACATGCAGATCAAAATCACAGTAAGAGAAGTTTTTATGTAGGCAACTGGGTATTTTATGGCTACAACCATAAAAACAAATGTCCCTCAAGCAAACTAAGAAGGATAATAAATTATCGCCAAAATACTACGGTCCTTACAAGGTGTTGCAAAATATTGGTACTATGCCATACAAATTGGAGCTTCCTGCATCTTCCCAAGTGTACCCAGTTTTCCATTTTCATGCTTAAAGAAGGTTATAGGTGACAAACTTATGGTTCAAACAATATTTCCAGAACTTGATGAGGAAGGAAAAATCATATTGGAACCTGAAGTAATCACGGAAATAAGAACTAGACAGTTGTGGAATCAATCAATTTTAGAGTATCTCATTAAGTGGAAGAACTTACCCACTGAAGATTCCACATGGGAGGATGAGAATTTTATACAGAAGCATCCAGAACTACTCAAGCGTTGAGGACAACACTTTTTTGAAGGATAGGGTCATGTTAGGGCCCTACATTACTAGTGTATTCCCTTATTGTTGTTAGTGTAGCCTCCTTATTGTTATTTTTTTACCCATGTAGTCCCCACTTTGTTATTATTGTGCCCCATAATAGCCGACTATTGTTATTGTTGTGTCCTTACATTATTATTGTTAGGTCGGCTAGGATTGTATTTTGACCCCATGGACTCCTATATATAGAAAGGAGGTTTTTTCATTTGTGTCATCCAATAATTGTTCATTTATGTAATGTAAAGGAGGTTTCCCCCTCGAAGTGGCTTATTTATTAGCCGTTGATCTCTCTTTTCTTCTATTTTGTGAGCTGGTTTCATAACACTAGTCCCCGATGATGAATATCTGTCGATCCACATCCCACAGTCAAATTAAATACTGGAGTAGCTCCAGTTGAGGTCTCAGCCCTCATGTCTAAAATAATTTCAATAATCCACAATTGCGCAATGTATTTACACAATTTTGGTCATGAAGTGCTTGGTGTTATTCCACCTCGTGGCCTCTTTCTTTCCATTAGATGACCATCTTTGTGAAAAACACCTGCAAAACATGTTCAAAAGAAATTTTTAGAGCTTTCATTGGAGTAGTTTTGGAAATAATTCATGGAAATGGGTGGATTTCTTGTTTCCAAATCTTCCCCGTGGCCAGTGCGACTATCCGAATTAATTTGACACTGGTGGCATGTTGCCCTAACGACCTAAACACGACCAGTGCGAGTCTGATAGCTCGAACCCATGCTGGTTGTGAGCGATTTTGAGTTTTGAAATCCTCCCCCCATATCTTTATTTATAAATCTAAATGCTAAAAGAATGGAATTAAAATGGAGAGGGGGCTTAGGGCCCTTGCCTGGCGCTGCCAGATTGCTGACTGGTGTCCTGGATAAGCTGAACCACTGATCTGAAGTTCAGAGGGAAATGGGAAAAATGAACTTCTCCAATTTACTCCAAATAGAAAGGTGAAAATGAATTTACTTTTTGGTCTGTTTTTATATTTTTGAAATATTTTCACCATTATTTTATTATTTTTCCTCGATATCAGTGATTTTTTCCTTTTTTGTGCAGTGACAGGACTGTTACAAAAAAATTTGTCACTATCCCTACAATCCCTGTCCCGCACATTGGAGGATCATTTATGTGACTAAAAAAAAGTGTCATGCCTTGCAAAGACCATCATTGCATCCCTTTCCATGAGGACAACACTCCTTCTGTTGAAAATTTTCTGAGCAGACCATCAGAAACACATGTTTTTGCGTTGGTGCTAGTATACTGTTATGCCCTAGCACCAATGAGGAAGATTAACATTGGGTCCTGTGCCCATTAATGCTTTGTCCCAGTGAGCTACCTACGCCAACCTGTTTATGGATTTTTTTTTTTTAAATAGAGGCGAAATTTCCATCATAACAACTTTGTGGGTGAGTCATCTAGAGTGGTTTGAATGAACAACCACGACCTCCCTCCTTTGGCCTCTTGTTTCCACCTTTTGGGGAAACCTCCCAAGGGATAAGGCCTCCCTTCCACCATTGTAGGGATCCCAACCTCCTCCTCTCCCTCTATAAATAAAGCCATCTCCCATTGATGAGCTAGCTAAACATATTATAGCTGAAAGGCTGAAGAGAATTCTTGAGCTTTTTGTTGAAAATGCAGCAAGATGATGGAGCTTAGTGAAATGAAGTCGCCTTCACTAAGTGGGCCCGCAGGCAAATTCTGGCGCAAAGTCTATTTTTAGACATATGGAGCATGGTCTAGGGGTTGCGGTATGTTATTCTTGGAGTATTGGTCATGTTGGTAAAAATAGATGGACCTCTATTTTTTGGACCTATAGGTCGAAGTCTATTTTTAGACTGCCTATCCTAAAAATAGGGAAGTCAAATATTATTTACCCTTAATAATATTTGGACTCTAAACTTCAGGTTACTCTCTTGGAGCACTTCAGTTCGAGCTACAGAAGTGGCTCATGCATACGACAGAGGAATTATGCTATTCCTAAGGGTTTGGTGAGCTCATGCATGGTTGACTTCGGTTAGGACTTCAGTGGCAGAAGTTTGGTGGAGTTTATGAGACAGTTGGTGGAGTTGTGTTCGGTTTAACTTAGTTGAACTAGTTGAGATTAGTTTAACTAGCTAATCAAATAGTAATGAGTGGAGTGAATTAAATATTATTTAATTAATTAATTAGTAACTCATTATTCAACTCAAGAACACATCAGTTCACTACAGTGCATGAACAATTCAGTGGAGACCAGTGAAAGAGGTAGATGAAAGGGTGGAGTTAGCTATCAGTGGCGACATCAGTTGTGCATGAGATTTGCACCACACTTGGAGGAATTGCCCATGATGATTGCGCTGTCAAGCCAAGGAGATTCGAACGTTGGATCTCTATTTAGACAGGCCTGGATTGCGCAATAGAGGCAAGGCAATTAGTGGTGAGTTTTGAACCAGTAACCTGTTCAAAAGCAAGCTAGTTTGTGTGTAACTTCATGAGATAGTACTGAGTACTTGTGAGGAGTATTTTACTGAGTTTGTTACATGATTTCTCCATTATAATATACACAATAGCTGCGGGGTTTTCAGCTATAAGCTTTCCCCATACATACTATGTTAATGTGTATGATGATTTGATGTGCTATCGCTTGTTTTATTTCCGCATGTGTGATGATCTGAGTGGAAGAGATTATGTGTTGCATATAAATTCGAATTGTATGTGATTAGGATAGTCTCGGTGGATAATTAATCATTATTCAGCAAATTTCTACACTTTTTGCTAGGAAGATAGAATGGAAGAGACCTTTGTTGAGGGAGCTTAGGCTTATGTCCTCACCCCGTCCAAATTCCCCGACGATCTTTCGAGACGCACTTCGACTGAACCCCGCTGAAGGAGGCTGCAACCTCAAGGCTCCGGTGGTAACTATTTCTTCTATTTATACATATACCTGACTATTTTCTGGTTCCCATCTTGCATTAATGTGTTTTATCTGATGCAATATGCTTAACCCTCCTTGACTGATTAGTTGATTATGAATGAAATCATTGTTTTTCTTGCTGCTCTTGTTTGCTGATCTTCATGCAGGTATCCAAGCACTGTTGCAGAAAGATTGTGACTCGTCGAGACAGAGATTAAGAGGCCACCACTACAGTGATGACAACGTTGGACTCCAGGTAGGTTGATCTACCCTGTCCTTTTCATTCATTAATTAGGAACCTACACTTTAGCTTATCTGTTTTTTTCTAGACCCACTCTAGGGTTAGAGGGATCATCTCTGTCCGCAGAGAGGATTTACCTTCCCAACAATTTGGTGACTCCACTAGGGATCAGTGTGAGTTTTTTGTTTCGTTTCCTTTTAGGAGTTTGTCTTGTCAAGTTGACTTCGGTCGATTGCTTGCTTGCCTGTCTTTTTTGGCTTGTTTGATTGTATAAAATCCTCTTGTTTAGCTCCAGAGTGTCAAGATTGACCTTTGCTCACTGGTTCTTTCCTCCTCCCATAGTTATCTGGCTTGGTGCGAGTTTTTCTTGAACAGTTGCGCCGATTGGTGTAGGTTGCTTTTGTTGCAGTAGTGCCAAACACCTGTTTTGCGTGGATTACCGCCTCACAGTCGCGCTGAATCCTAAAGGATTTGGTTTGATCCTTTTGCTAAGTTTTTGGTCAGCTGTGCTTGACTTTGGCTTGTTTCTTGATTTGCAATTGGTCTTTTTGGAGTTGTTTTGACTGCTTTAGGCTTGCTCTTCTCAGTTATTTGTCTATTCTCTTATTGGTGCAGTTCATAGCCCTAGGGTTCTAGGTGTCTTTCGTTCACTGAGCCTTCTGATTGAAGTTCGAGTCTTTTTGTTTCTTGTCAGTTTGATTCCCTGATCAGTTGCTTGAGTCTTTATTGATCCTTTGAGTTTTTGGTTTGTTAAATGAATACTTTTGTGTTTGTTTGACTCTCCATCCCTTCGTTTTCGAGCATAGATCACATTGCTCGTTTAGGTCATTTTGAAAGCTTTCACTTTGATTGAAAGAGTGCATCATTGGTTTGAGTACGTCTTTATGTTTGTATTTCTTTCGTCTTGTTCATTTTGAGATCTCTACATTCATAGTGTGCTATAAACTAGTGTTTGATTTGATTTTTGATGTAATTAGTGCATTGTGTGCTTCATTCATTCAAAAAGCAAAAAAAATTGCATCCTTTCACTTGCATCGAGAATGAAAAGTTCATTTACATAAATAGCATTTGCATCTAGGAAAGAGTTTTTCGTTTCTCGCTTTAATTGTATTAGATGCATTAGGGGACTTCTTCGTATGATTTCATTGTTTGCTGCTTTCTAAAAGGTCTCTATCCTTCTCTTAGTTAGTATTCATCGAACGGAAAAGGGTGTTCTATTGCATGTAGCTTGCATTTAGGAAATTTGAGATCAAATTTGGTATGGCCTTGAAACTAAAACATTAATTCAAGATCAACTGTAAAATTTATTTAATTAACCTAAGGAAGCATTGAAACCTAACACAAATTTTTTTAGAGGCCTAGGCTAGTGATGTGTTATGGTGTCATTAAATCTAGTAGTTTTCGTTCACCATCTGGCCTTAGATAACACTAGTACAGACTTGTGCTCCCCGTACCGTCACGTATATAAAGGAAGACCCTCATAGGTTCAAATCCTTTATCCATAGGAAGTCGATTTTGCCGCTCTGTAACTATGATACACTGAACACAACATTCGGGGAGACTACGTGCACGTACGTTAAGTCCTTGGTCATTTATCTTTCATTTGATCACCAAGGTGTATATGGCAGTTCACAGAAACTTGGTACACCCTCTTGCTTAGTTTACCTGAGTAGTCATTTCGATATTTTCGTGACTCTTTAAAAATAGAAGAGATCATTGAGCACTTGTCCTTTCATGCTCGTTTAAAATTGAAAGTGACTAGAGTCATATTTTTTCTTTTCTTGACTCTTAAAACATGAAACAACAAAGTTTTGTTCCAGTGTCGTAAAATTAATTACCCATGATCACATGCCCGTTAAAATATCTTTACTTGGCTTGTTTTTGTCATTCCTTATAGTTTGGTCTTGAAGCCTTGAATTGGCTATTCTCATTTTCCTTATTGTGTTGAACTATTGTCACAGTGGCGGAACCACCAATTTCATCATATTCTTTACTACCTCCTAGTGGTAGTTCTTTTCCTGATGTTTCTTTCGAAACCCCTCAGTCCACTAGGTCTGCTAAGCTTGCACAACCTATTCTCCCGAGTGTTCAACCTCTCGCTACCCGATCTCCTCCTGAAGAGTCATTTGAGCTCAATTGGCCTCCTTAGGGTGCTTGGTATAGTCTTGGGAGTGAGGAAGAATTCCATCCTCTTACTTCAGGATCACCTTTTATAGCTGATGCTATACCTCCTAGTCCTTGTCGTTTTTTCGTAGATCTTACAGCTTTGTCAGACATGGATTCTTCGAGTCCTGTTAGCAGTGAAGAAATGCCTGTGTCCATAGGGGAATATCAGCTTTTCCCTGAATATATCCCGTATGTCTCTAATCTATCTTCCCCTCCATCAATGTCACTTCCACCCTGTTGTCGGACTTTGAGTCAGATTATTTCGGGTGTTGCATCCATAGCACATTCCAGTACTTCGAATCCTCCAAGGAGTTCGATCCTTCCTTCATTAGGATTGTCACCATCGACACCTAGTTCGTCGGTCGTTGTTACGTCTGTCCCAGTCCAACCTACATTTTGTTTGGCTTCGTCTGCACCGGTTGTTATGCATCAATCGTCAGGATATTTTCACACTCACAGACCTATCTTTCTTAATCCCACGTGGCCTGTCAATCGCGGCCGGGGTAAATCACAACCCTGCGTTGTGGAGGCTACACCTGCTTCTAGGGAAAATTTTAGGGGCGAATTTTACGGGGTTTTAAATTTTGGTAGGGCGATTTTTTTATATAAAACCTATTTTCTATAATTTTATATAGTTATCCCTATAATTATTTTTAAAATAATTAATTATTAAGTGTTAGCCCAACAAAATAAATGCGCTTAAAACTTAAACCATGAAATTCGCCTCCTGATTTTCTAGTTTGGAGCTGATTTCAATGGAATTTTCCTGGATTTATTGGGTCAGGGGAGGGATTGGAGTGATTTGCCCCCATTTTCACTAGTTGGGGCTTGGAAGTTGGAGGTGCAACAAAAATTGAATGTCATTCACCCGAATTTACTGGGTCAAGGGAGGGATTCGCCCCCATTTCAACTGGTTGGGGCTTGCAAGTTGAATGTCGGAGGTGCACGGTGCCAGATTATATGCAGGATGCCAAGATCTGGTTCTCCACGCATTGACGAGGGCATTAGGGCAACAAGAATCGAGTTCTAGTTCTGGGGAGGTGGACGGTGCCAGATTATATGTAGGATTCTAAGATATGATTCTGCATGCATTGACGAGGGCATTAGGGCAACAAGAATCGATCCATCCATCCCATTCGATCCAACGCTCGGTCACTGTAAGTTGGGGGATTATTCCTAAGTGGAGCCAGTACTAACCAATAGACAGAGTGGTCACCAGTGATGGATATGCTTTGACAATTGAAGGAATAAAATAGACTATACCCAGGAATTCATGCGCAGTCGGTATCCACTTTAGCCTAGACCCTAATGGTTGACACTTGGGCAGTCACTATTACTTCTCTTCTTTTCATTTCAACATATTTATGGCCAGAAACTCATTCAATTTGAATAATTCCATTTTATGGTGCTCTAGTTTCTGAAGTTATTGCTCACTGCAACTTGCAACATCTAAGTGTTTATTTTTTTGATCCACATGCCACTTTTTGTTTTGTTTTCTTTTAAATTTAATATTTGATTCACAACTAAAATTATATTGATCTACACATTATTCTAGTATAGACTAGTGTCCAACAATTGATACGATACAATTCTACTTCTTTCCTTTGCAAGTTAGGGTGCATGTATATTCCTGGGTAGATGTTCATTCCTTGTGACTCCATAAGGGTATCAAAAGAATATGGCATCCGTGATAGAAAGGTATTACTTGCTTGAGTTCTGCATGCAAAGTTAAAGGATAACCCTTTATTTATCAGCTTTTGCTCTGCTGGAGCACGTTGGTAGCACAACTTAATCTGATCACTAATGGAAGTAAGGAATGTTGCACCTGAATTCCACTTATATGATTGGAACAGGCCACAAGCCATGCTAGGTTGTAACATCTGAAGTTCCCTCCCTATGAAGGAACATGGCTCTTGATGAATCAAGGCCCAGCAGGATCTTCCTTCGTAGTGCATGCTCAGGTCCCACAAATTCATTTCCTTTCTCTCAAGCCCATTTTTCAAACATTTCCCTCCTTTTTCACTGAGGGGAGACTTGGTTGGCGAACTGGGGGGTGTTGTTATTCACCCACCAATTTTCAAATACTAACAGAGACATTCTACCCCCTTGCTCTTTGTCTATGAAAGGTATTACTTGCAACTTGAAAACATTCTCTTCTTTTAGTTTTTAAGCTAATGTATCGTTCAATTTTGTTCAGTTGTTCAGCTTGAAGTCAAATAACTTGTAAAGAATCTTACTTCTTTTGTCCTTCCTTTCAATTTATTTTTCAAAGGAGTGGAGTCTAAACACTTACCCAAATCAATGTGTGTAGTTTTTCAATTTGGAAACAATGAATAAGCGTGAGTGATGATGATTAATTAGTTGAAGTTCTCCTAGTGACCACTGACAACTAACTTGCATGGAGAACTATAGAGTAGATAAAGCGTAGTTTCCTTCAGCTTCACCAACTATTCCAATTTCTCATGTTCAATTTTTTAAACATGATCATTGAAAATATTTGCATTCACCTTCTCATCAGTGAAGGAATTGAGATGTCATAAATATGTGTCTACTGAAGTACTGTATTCCTTGGCTTACCATATCTGTAAATCCCTTCTCCATCTATGGGAAAATTTTGTATAAGGGATTCTGGAGAATCACAGATTCTTCATTGATTTCACCATTGTCCTTAGGATTATAAATTACCTACAATGTCCTTTTATGAGTATTTATGGTTGTAGGGGTAGCAAAAAAAATTTCAAGAAGGTTTTCAAATGGGGTAGTAGTTTATGAAGTGGAGTTTATATATATATTTTAAATACAGATTATTTTAACTATTAAAGGAATGATATAAATATGGCTTTAATACAAGAAAAAAGGGCTGCAAATGTAGCTTCCACAAACAAATCCAGGAGTCAAATAGAGATCACCAACTCACGTAATGTTTACATGTCTTGTCCATGAAAGAGACTACAGAAAACTACCTAAGTAAATAAATAGTAATAATTGAGCACACTAGTTACACAAGGAGGCTAGTCATGGTAATTATCTAGGGTAGGGTTCTAAGCCAAGATATGGGGATTGATACTAGGAAGCTAGAGTGGGTCCACCCATCTATAGAAAGTTAGGGAAGCTTGAGACCATATGGCCATGGGATAACATCATTAAAAACTTGTTGCTTGGTGGACTATGTTGGAATTTAGGTATCTAACATTTCACTACCATCTCAAGAGCTGATAATCCAACCACTTATAAAATAGTACTTTAAGTGATGTTACACTTCATCTAGTTTTTAGTCCAAAATCAATCACATCATGAGAAATAATTTGGATCAACTGCAGGTTCTTTTCAATTTTGCAACATTTAGAACTGATTTTTCCAATGTTCTCATCCCTAATATTCTTATATTCATCATTGAGCATTTTACTCTGAAACCCCACTGCTTAAGTAAGCATTTTACCCTGGAAGCCCTACTGCTTAAGAAAGGGATTCATATAGTTTATCTAACTATTATTGTCTTGACTTTAGTTAGTGCCATGCGAATATCTAGTTAATGCATCTTTTCCCATGTTTAGCTTTTATCTTCAAATCATCAATGATTGAATGAATTTATTTCTTCTCTCTAGTTTGCATGGTACTAGTTTTTTCATGCTTCTATGTTCTTTCTTCATCTTGGGATTTGACTTCATAGATCATCCTCATATTTAGTGTAGTCAATTTAAACTGAGTCCCTAACATCCTTTGGCCTTTGATTATCTATTTTCTAGAGATCATCATCCACTTCTAAATGTTTGGCTTTGAATTTGAATCCATAAATTCATTTCCTTTCTCTCAAGCCCATTCTTCAAACATTTCCCTCTTTTGTCACTGAGGGGAGACTTGGTTGGTGAACTAGGGGTGTTTTTATTCACCCACCAATGTTCAAATCTTAACAGAGAAATTCTACCCCCCTGCTCTTTTTATATGAAATGTGCTACTTGCAACTTGAAAACCTTCTCTTCTTTTAGTTGCTGAGCTAATGTATCGTTCAATTTTATTCATTTGTTCAGCTTGAAGTCAAATAACTTGTAAAGAATCTTACTTCTTTTGTCCTTCATTTCAATTGATTTTTCAAAAGAGTGGAGTCTAAACACTTACCCAAATCATTGTGTGTAGTTTTGCAATTTGGAAACAATGAATAAGCGTGAGTGATGATCATTAATTAGTTGAGGTTCTCCTAGTGACCACTGAAAACTAACTTGCATGGAGAACTATAGAGTAGATAAAGCGTGGTTTCATTCAGCTTCACCAACTATTCCAATTTCTCATGTTCAATTTGTTAAACATGATCATTGAAAATATTTGCATTCACCTTCTCATTAGTGAAGGAATTGAGATGTCATAAATATGTGTCTACTGAAGTACTGTATTCCTTGGCTTACCATATCTATAAATCCCTTCTCCATCTATGGGAAAATTTTGTATAAGTGATTTTGGAGAATCACAGATTCTTCATTGATTTCACCATCGTCCTTAGGATTATAAATTACCTACAATCTCCTTTTATGAGTATTGATGGTTGTAGGGGTAGAAAAAAACATTTCAAAAAGGTTTTCAAATGGGGTAGTAGTTTATGAAGTGGAGTTTATATATATATTTTTAAATACAAATTCCTCTATCTATAAAGGAATGATATACATATGGATTTAATATAAGAAAAAAGGGCTGCAAATGTAGCTTCCACAAACAAATCCAGGAGTCAAACAGAGATCACCAACTCACGTAATGTTTACATGTCTTGTCCATGAAAGAGACTACAGAAAACTACCTAAGTAAATAAATACTAAGAATTGAGCACACTAGTTACACAAGGAGGCTAGTCATGGTAATTATCTAGGGTAGGGTTCTAAGCCAAGATATGGGGATTGACACTAGGAAGCTAGAGTGGGTCCACCCATCTATAGGAAGTTAGGGAAGCTCGAGACCATATGGCCAAGGGATAACATCATTACCTGCTTGTTGCTTGGTGGACTATGTTGGAATTTGGGTAGCTCAAAGGAAATTTTGAGAGGTGAAAACCCACCAAAAGGAGTTGGTTGGGCAAGTTACCCAAGTAGTTGGAGTTTTGACCCAAAGATGTGGGTTTGGACCCAAGACAATTAATTATTTATTCTAATTTAAAAAATGTCATGATCATAAAAAATGTCTTCAAGGGGTATAGTGCCTTTTATTAATGTCACATGAAGAGTTCTAACTATAGACATCCTTCTTGTCTGGTTATGTGGTGTACATGTCTTAAGATATCAATTGCTTTCATCAAAATTTATTTGTAAAGATCTTCATGAGAGACACTTGCAACTTTTCTTGGCTCACTGAATTGTATTGGTTTGAGTTGTGTATACATATATACCAATCTTGACATTGAAAGTCTACATAGAACTTATACTAGTACAAATTGTGTCTTCTAAGGTCACTAAAAACTGTAGCTAGATGATAAGCCTGGTGAGCCTTCATTCTCGGTATCCTTTATGCTTAGAAATAATCTGGGGAATATAAGTTCCTATGATTAAATCCTTTTAATATACTTATGCTTAGGAGGTGGTCTTATGGTGACTGATGTCACTTCTTATAGTCTTAAAAATACTATTTTCTATATATATGCCTAGAATATAGCACCAAATTTGATGTGACATAGTATTGTAATATTAATGAAATAATTTCTCCAAGATGATGACATGAAGGAGAGTGATGGCTCAGTTTATAATTATTGGCTTTGAGTTTACTTGATGCATAAAATTGGTTTCAGTCCTCTTGAAACAACACATAACATAAATTTATGAAACAACACATAATTCAAATATTTTGGAGTGATTCTAGAGCATTTCAAGTGTACTTAGAACTTCGATATATATATTAGACTAGGACCTTCATTATTCTGCCTTAGGTTACCAAATTATCTTTTCGGTCCTCTAGAACAAAAAACATCTCTGCCATTTGTGCTAGTGTATGTGCCCAAAATAATTGAGCCTTAAACCTATATAATTTTATTTCCCCATACAAAAAAATCCCATGGAGGTCTCATCTATATGTAAAATAGATAAGTCTAGCAATCTAACCCCTCACAAAAAAAATTATTTTCTAATTTCCTAAAATTAGTGTGTGTCCAAACTCCAGAACATAGATACCGTGTTTATTACAAGCACAACACTCTTTATGATTTATATCATAGCCTATAAAATGCATCAGGGATATAATTATGGATCCATCTTTGGATCTTTGAAAATTTAATTCAAATTTCAAAGTATCTTCTCATAGTGAGACAGGGTATGCATTACTTGTATAAGCCTACAAAACCAAACTTTTAACACTTTCCATCATTGGCGAGTTTTGCTGGGAACAGGAGTTTATGACTTTTAGCATAACCTTTACACGGGATAAAGGTTATGATAATGGATCCATCTTTGTCTCTCTGAAAATTTAGTTCAAAGTAACTTTTCATAGTGAAGCATGGCATACGTTTACTTGTATAGGGCTAGAAATCCAAACTGTTGACACTTTCCATCACCGGAGAGGTTTGTCAGGAAGAGAAGTTTCAGTATAGTGTTTTGAGAATCACTTTACCTCAACGAAAAGAGAAATTGTTTTCATCTGTGATATGAAAATGGAGTGGAATGATTATAATTTTGTCTCGTAAGTTCTCATGGTTATGTATCTGTCGAGGCCTCAGAAATCTGTGGCAACAAAAAGGGGGATAACCACCCGGTTCAGACCTTAAGACAATTCCTTTTGCGTTTGGAATAGTGGCTTTGACTGGATATAATGGGACTAGTTTCCCAGAATTGGGTTTTTGTTTGATTGTTGGGTTTCTCTCAAGGGATTTACATGAAGAATTACTAAAAACTAAAACAAATTTATTCTAACATGCAAAACTTGAAATTGAAACTAATTTAATCTAACCTGAGATAATACTAATTTGATGCGATATAAAATGATATCTATTCAATCTATGATGATTAAGATCATCACATATTTAATAGAATTATTACTTTGTAAGATGATTCTTTTGAAAAAATAATTAATCAAAATAAAATGAGAAACATATCGCATATATTTGATGATTATATATAAAACAGACCAATTCCTATCTTTATATCGTATAATAGTGCAATTGATATTTCAGACAAAAACAATAAATTTCATATATAATTCATGAAAGTTGGATTCATCACTAATATTCAAAACAGAACTAGCATACATGATAATAGTACCACATGTGTATCGTCCTGTTCATCTGATCAATGATAATAGGCCACATTCAACTCTTATATCAGCAAGTCTTTCAAAGAATACAAAAGTGCATCAACAATGATCAACAAAATGATATATAACTGAAAATGCTGTGTTCCATTATTTCATCAAGATATCCACAAGCTTACTACAACTAAGCATTCTTTGCAAATGTTCTCAATAAAATTTTGGACCCTTCTCTAAATGCATGAGAAGGGTTTAAATACTATACTAATTACTTACAAAAAAGATTATACAGAATATCTTATGAGGTGGTTTCAAACAACCTTCCTCAGCTTTAGTATCTATTTGCTAAAAATTGAAATTATATAAAAACAAACAAACTAATAATCATGCCGGATGATAAGTTACTACCAATTGTGCTTTTCTGCTCACAAATGTTAGACATCGGTTGAACTTGTGGAGGTTTGCCGAACTCTGTCTTCATTTGTGCAGAAAATATAACATCCAGTAAAAGCGGTTGTATTCTATGTATAGAGTTTAGAAAACAGTTCCGTGTCATGATATGACCGTGTGGTTTGACTAGTAGCTGCCAGTATGCCTCCCAATCAGTTTTCTTTAGCTGTAAAAGTGCTTCTTCCCTGAGTTGACTGGTTTCTTTCCAACTTTGTTCTAAATCTTTAATATCAGGAACAGATTTGAGATTTCCTTCTTTGATGAGCCCGGAAGTATGTAATATATGGTTAATCATTTTGACCATATTCTTTGATATACCTACCGCTCTGGCTATGGTCAATTATACTTGTTTCAGTCGTGCATCCCAGTCTGTAAAAAGGATATCTTTGAAAGTTTCCTTGATCTTTGGGAGATTTGAATTTATCCCTTCTTTTGAATCTTTTTATTCAATATAATTAGAGATTTTGGTATTAAGTTCATTGAACTCAATTCTTTGATCAATGACTGTGTTTGTTAATTTTTCACTGATTCCTAGGTGTGGAATTATGTTTGACATTTGTAAAACAAACATGTTTTGTTGTTTTGAGAGTAAGGCACTTAATGTCGATGCTTCTTTTATGAATTCCTCTGTAGTAGGAATTCCTTCATATTTGGTAAGATCTTCTCTCAACTGTTCAATTAGTGAATATTTGCTAGATAAGTCCTTTTCATGACTTATCTTAAGCATTTCCATCTCTTGCTATACTCTGAGAAGTTGCTATTCCACTTTCTGATTTAAAATTTTTCTTTCTTCATCTAGCTGCTGTTGTAGTTCCATGATTTTGACATCCTTTTCTTGGATCAAATAGATACTTCTATTGCCTTATCAATTGTCATAGTGGTGTATGCACCAGCGAATTGAGATAGCCGAGTTAAATTTTCAATCGGATTTGATGGAGTATCTTTCCATACTACTTCCATAACTTGATTCCTTGGGGGTGTTTCAATCCTTCTTCTTTTCCTCTGTTTTCTCACTACAAGTTTATGAAGAGGGCTGTAGAACACATCTAGTGGGGGAATATCAGTCACCTTGAGGATAATCTCATTAGTCAGATTTGTAGGAATGATTTATGTGTCTTGGGAGATTATCTCAGGAGTTTCAATGATTTCATTTGTTGAAACTATTTGTTCTTGTGGAGTCTGGAATTCTGTAATTTTTTGTGATGATGATTCCTCTAGAGTATTTGCTAATGCATCGCTGAATGAAGTACATATTTTATCTAATTCACTTTGATTTTGTGAATCTGATTTTTCTGACCTAATTTCTTGAATTGATTTAATCGTATAACTAGTAATAAAAACATCCTATGTAATCCGTCTGAGTCTCTGCTCTCTGAATTCATTGAATTTCTGTATTTCTTCTGGATTTAGGTTCAATTTGACAAAATTTAAGATTTCTTCAAAAGTCAAGGCAAATTGCAAAATATCTTCAAATCTGTCATCAGTGTGTATAATAGGTTTGAGTTTGACTGACAAAGTGAATTTATTAGCAATCTTTTATGGGTCGAACTGCCTGGAGGGTAAAACAGGGAGCTTCAACAGCTTAATCTTCTGACATTATTTCAATGTGTGATTAAAATTGCTGAGTGTAAATGAACCACATGAAATTGGAAAACTTGGCCATAAAGACTTTTAATGTCTTTGAAAGATTTAGTGAGTCCATTACCAACAATTTGGTAAGCGGCTTCTCTTGCCATCAACTTATATGAAACATATAAAGGAAGAATATGCGGGGGAGAGGAGCTTCCAAAAATTCTAATATATGAAAATGATTCTTCAACAAAACATCTACCTATCATTTGAAGGTTTGCAAAGGCTTCCTTAGTGAACCTAGGGCTCACCGTGTCAAACATAAATTGGTGTAACGGTAATACAACTCCATAGCAAAAACTATGAAAACGTGGTGCATAATTATGTTCCCATATCTCTTTATGACTCAAATGTATCGGGGTAGGGTCTTCAGGGGTCCATTTCCATCCCATAACTGGAAAGTTGGTAGAAAAACAGATGGCATCAAAAATATACGCACTCATAAGAAATTTGGGGAAAAAATTTGGGGGAAGAAGTTCTGGTTTGGTGATATTAATTAATTGCCTTAACTAGATTCTCAGAGAGGATAGTCACCCAATTCATTATGAGGGAATTAATAGAGGAGTCAATTAGAGGAAGCAAATTTATGGAGAACTTGGTGTTATCAGGTAAACCATATAATCTGCATAACATTGCTGCTGCAAAATTATAAGGGTTTGCTAATGATGCGATAAGATACATACCAGTTTTCTCATATTTGAACTTTTTGTCTAATTTCCTCCAACCTTGAATTGCCTTGAACGGGTCTTCGTTCTTCTCAACAAACTTTGCAACAAAATGACTGTTGTAGGTATCTTGCAGGTCGGGCAACTTATACATGATTTTCAGATCTTTAGGTCTGAAAGAACCTAGAATCTCATCCTTGCAGGTTCTTAATTGTCTGTCTTTGATCATTGATTTGTCAAGCACCCATCTAATCATGTCGGTGTTTGGAATAAGAGTAGCTCTTGCTGCTATCCTATGGAGGAAAGAGCATGCAATATATTTGAATCGTGCTTCTGAATAGCTTTACGGATGGACATATCTTGAAAGTAAATCCCTATTAAAGACAGAGTAAATGATAAAATGATGGAAGATTTATTGAAATGATCTATTTTGAAAGAAAGAAATTTGAGAAATAGCTATATCATTAATTAATCATGACGCATCCATAAATTTTTACATTGGGATGATAAAACATAATTGATACTTTCTGAAATGATTTATTTTTGCGTAAAAACCTTTATTCAAACCTGTCAAATCAACCGCATCTCGCCCTTTGAACTTGTCTTAATGATGCGTATTTCTTTTTATTTATGCGATATGCGATTTCACAATATCGCGAAATTGCAAAATCACAGTATCGTAACATCACAATATCGTAATATCGGAGTTTTGGCAAGAATTGATTAAAGTTTTACAATGTAAATTTGCGATATGCAATTTATAATATCGCATGCGAAATTTCAAATTGGCGATCGCAAAATTGGGATTTCACTAGTTTATTGTTTTAACTAAGAAAATATTTGTGCGAAAATGCGATTTGCGTTGAGAATGTTTTATTAAAACTAAAAGCGGTGTTGTTTTTTGGATTTTGATTTTTATTAAAAACAAAAACATATTTCTAAGAAGGGTCCCTATTTCTTATTTATCAAAGGTAAAGGTCTAGATTATTTTTGAAAAATAAAAATGGGGGGAGTTGTTTGCATACCAAAACAATATCTTTACTGGATGCAATTGAAAATGAATGCTTTCTATTGACTTTATTAAAGATTATTTTATAAAAAATATAAAGCTATTTTGTTGCAGATTGGTTCTAGGGTTTTTTTTTCTACCAAGATACACCTTAAAACCCATACAAAACAAATAATAAGCCCAGAATTATGTCATAAAGGGGCTAAAACACTCAATTATAGCAGGGTGCGATAGAGACAACATACAGTTTCATGGTTTGAAACTTAGATTTAAATTTTACACATAAGTGAATTTGGGTCTCTGTTAGTTGAATGTGTCCAAATGTGACTGCATATCATATGATTTGACCGTCCAGGTTGTGTGAAAATGCACTGGAAGCAACTTATCCCCCTTAAAGCCATATAGTTCCTGTTTGAGGTGTTGGCGATGAAGTTGCATGAGCTGAAGATTCTCAACCTCGTTTACTAGGGATAGTCTGGGACACCTTGGATATGCCGTGTTTACATGATGTTAATATATGTTGAATGCATTTTGTTTAGGAATTGATATTATCATGTTGTCAATCTTTGTACATTTGTCATTTGAAATGTGAAAATCCTAAATTGAAATTCCTAGAAAAATCCTCGGTGTGGCCATGGAGTGAAGTTAATTGTTTGTTTGAAATATTTGTATGCAAGAAATATGAGCTATATTCATATTCAGATTCTTGATCAAGGTGCTGTTGGGATATTGTCACTCATTAATTGTGGTTAACCTTAGGAATGATATTTTATGGAGTGAATCTTTTATTGTAGTTGATATTGCCATTAGGATTGATTTTGTGATAACTAACATGTTCAATCATAGAACTAATCATGTGATTGGGGATATCAATCCATGGTTGCGAGATGAAGCCTTGGTAAGTTTTTCTTTGGTAGAAGATGCCCCCATTGTTGAATGATGGTATAGTATATTAAAAAATGAACTCTCTTTAAGTATATGTATCTAGGTGTACTACAAAACATTAGTCAAGGATATTGAGATGTAGTCCCCATGCTCCCATTGGACTTAGTTAGACTAGATATTATAATTGTAATTACATTTTCACTATGTTTTTCCAATTTCATCCTATATATTTCATGGGGGGCTTGGTCACATGTGATCACCCACCTAAATATGTATTTTATAATTATAACCTTAGGAGAATTGGTTAAATATGATCACTCTCCACCAATGTTGTACCTATATAAATAGATATTCCAATGAAGAGTGTACCATAGGTGAGCCTTGCAACAATATCCTCTTTAATTGCATGTTTGGTTTCTTGGGTTTCTCTCTTTCTTAGATGCAATTATTCACATTGCTAATGTGTGCCCGTACCAATATCAGGGTCTCTTTAGCGCTTTGTAATTTCAAACTCATTGGGAGTTTTCTTGCTTGGAATTCTCCTTGAGCTTCCCACTCCAACTGGTTAGAGCAATTTCTAGGCTTGTTGATACAACCAATTCTTATATTCAGGCCATTAACAACATGCATCATATTTTTGCTTAGGTTTCCCTCGTCCTTTTTGCATATCCACTTTTTTATAGTTTTTATTTTTGCAATTTTTCATAACTATTGTTTTTATTCGCAATTGGTGTAATCATTGGTCCTTTTGGCCTATTCTATGTTTTTTTGATACATACTATTGGTTTTTTGTCCATTTCATTTAATAAACCTATAGAAAGGGTCCATTCTATTGATTAAACAAGTGTAAAGATGCCATTCCATTGATTTACCCTACAAAGGGTCCATTCCGCTGATCAAACCCATTAGATGATTTAACGCTTGCAATTTCTTTTTCCCATGCCTGTTCCATGCATGTAAAATCAAATCATTGGCCCACCTAGAAATGTGGCCCACTTGGTGTCTTAGTGTAAGAACACTCTTAAAAAGCCTTATCTCCTCGTCAAGCTCATGAAATATTACTTGCAATGATTCCAAATTGTTTTGACAATTGTTCATCTAGGTAAAGTAAAAGAATTTGCACCTATGATTAAATCATAAATCATTAGGGACTTGGATGTTGTGTATATGTGAAGTTTTTTCTAGCCTATGTTTGAAAACCACCTCATAAGGAGCTTCTCCTTCATTTTTCCTTGCAAGCCATTTAGTCCTCCATCTTCTCTATGGAGGGTGTAAATGTCACTAGTAACTGACTAGTTGCCTTCCTCCTCACTTTTATCATGGAAAATTATAGAGGATATGTTTCAACTTCTTATAACCAATTCATCAAGGGAAATATAAGTAAAAGAATCACTAGTAACTAACTAGTTTCCTTCCTCACTTTTATCATGGAAAATGATAGAGGATATGTTTCAACTTCTTATAACAAATTCTTTACAACTTAAGGGAGAGGTGTTTTGCAAAGGATGATTAAAGTTATTGTAATACTTTGTTGTTTTGTTTAAATCTTTCAAGTGTTCATTAGGTGATTTGGAGATATGAATTAATTTAGTGGAAATTTTTATATATTTTACATTCGAATGATGTTCTTTGTTTTATAGATGATGAATTATCATGTTATTGTTTTGTGTATAATGATTTATTTTTTATTCTGGGCTTGGGCCTTGGCACAAAATTTTAATTAAAAATTGCATAATGGTTTTTGTGAACACTACACTTATTTTACTTTGAAAGCTACTTACAAATCTAGTAATTCTCAACTCTTGGAAACTATTGATGTAGGTTTCTAGATCGATTTGAAATTTTACTTCTGGAATCAGGGAAAATTTTAAGAACCCCCCTAAATTTATATATATAATAAATAGGCGAATCCCCATGATACATAAGAAAAATGGAAGGTGATTTTATTAATAATATAATATGTATATATAAGAGATATGAATTAATTTAGTGGAAATTTTTATATATTTTACATTTGAATGATGTTCTTTGTTTTATAGATGATGACTCATGATGTTATTGTTTTGTGTATAATGATTTATTTTTGCTTTTGGGCTTGGGCCTTGGCACAACATTTTAATAAAAAATTGCATAATGGTTTTTGTGAACATTACACTTATTTTACTTTGAAAGCTACTTACAAATCTAGTAATTCTCAACTCTTGGAAACTATTGATGCAGGTTTCTAGATCGATTTGAAATTTTACTTCTGGAATATTCAGTGAGATGTCAAAATCTAATCCTGGGAAGAAACTATCAAGGCAAATTGATGTATTATCATACTTTAAAAAGTCTCAATCCAAGAATACACATTATCTTCATGCTTCAAGCTCCTTTGAACAATCTATTACTGAGAGAGATGTTAACTCTTGTGAAAATGTATCTGATATCCATATGATGGATGAAATAATAGGTTCCTCAAGTGATCAGGGTGAGATAAATGCAGTTTCAACAGAAATTAATGATGAAAATGTTAAAGATATTTCCTTGGAAGGTGACACAAACCATTCACGGAAAAGGAAAAAAGGCCAGTGGACCATAGGGAGAAAATTCCAAGATGATTGGGTCTCAAGTTTTCCATTTATTGAAGAAATACCTCCTACAAATGAGGATTTACGAGAAGTTAAATGTATTGCGTGTAGTTGGAAAAGTTGCAAGGTAGTGAAATTTCAGATGAAGCTAGATACAATACAAAAGCATGCAGGAAAGGTTTATGAAAAGAAAATTGTAAATGGTAAAGAGAAATCTATTGTCAGATGGAAATCTTTGGAGGAATGCCAACATAGCCAATGTGTGGAAGAATACAAAAAATATTTAATAAGTAAGAAAAAACTTGAGGCAAGTGGAGGAACCATCATATCTCAATTTGAAAAGACGATGGAAAGAAGTTTGTTATCCAAGACGATACAATTGAGCACTGTATTTCACATCTTATGTAAAGGTCGTCCTATGACAGATTATCCAGATCACATGAAATTTCTATCTTTTCTTCACGTGCCAAAATTTCCATCTTCTCATTGGTCCGTAACTAGTGGTTGGGAATGGGCAAGATATCTAGCTCAAGTAGAAATTGATGATTTGAAACAGGAGATTGCAAATGCTAGGTTTTTGGCATTGTCTTTGGATGAGGTTACAGCTATTGATAATACTTCATGGATTTGCATGAGCATTTATATGGTTAATGACCATATTAGGCATTCCTATCTACTTGGGATTAAAAATATGAGAGAGACTTCTACAGCTGGAAATATTTATGAACTTGTTCTTAATACTTTGAAGGAAAGTGGTATGGATCATTTAATGATTGCAAAAAAGTTGGTATGTGTTGGAGCAGATGGAGCATCGGTAATGCAAGGACAAAGGAATGGTCTTTGTGTTAGACTACAACTATCAGCTTCGCCATATATGATTAATATTCATTGTATGGCTCATAGGATGAATCTTGCATTTAAAATAGTAAGCAAGTTTCCATTAGTTTCAAAAGTTGAATATCTTGTACGTGAGACTCATGCATACTTTTCTCGTAGTCCCAAACGATATTTAGAGTTTCAACAATTTGCATATGGTGTTACGGATGGAAAAAAACTACTGAAAGATGTTGATACAAGATGGATCTCATTAAATGGACCAACTCAAAGACTATTTAGTGAGTTCAAATCTTTGGTAGGGTTGATGTATGAAAATCGCTACAATGTAGACAAATCTCAAGATCTTCTTTTTCGACTAACTGATATAGAAACATTATTGACATTGGCTAGAATTCTTCCTATGCTACATGAAATGAATGTCCTCGTGAAAATGTCTCAGAATCGCACAATGTATATTGCCGAATACACAAATGCGAGAAAGTTAGCATGCCTTGCATTGGATAATTTGTATATGATGCCAGACTCTTTTACTGGTCCAGAGTTTACAAGTTGGACTAAGATCATCAATATAGAAAATACTGAAAAAATTTTGACGTTTGATGAAAAAGGGATACTATGTATCACAGTGCATGGGTATATGGTCCCCTTTCATTATATTAGTAAGACGGGACGAATCACCAAAGATTGCCCCGTGTCAAGAGACCAATTTGATAATATTGTGATCTCGGTGAGACAAAATTTGATAGAAATTGCAAGATCACTATCATCAGAGATAAGAGAACGATTTCCTCGAGATGAATTGTTGGAGGCCATGTGTGTGGTATACCCTCAATATTGGAACAATTGTCAATGTTCAAGAAATTTAAAAGCCGATTTTCAAAAGAGATTAAAATGTTTAGTAGACCACTTTTGCAAGAAAGTCTCGATACATGGAGAACAGATTGAAGTTATTTTAGATTCATCAAAATTGTATCAACAAGGTGGACGCTTTGCTGAAACAATGTGGAAGCAATATCCTTTTTTGGAGAATCCTAATGAAAACGGTGCTATAACAAGATTATGGAATACTTTAAGTGCTAGCCAATACCTACAAGAAAACATATCAGAATATTTCAAATTAGCAGATTTGTGTCAAACCATGATTTTGGGATCAGTGGAGGATGAGAGAATGTTTAGTGCACTATCATTCTTGAAGTCAAAGTTGAGGAACAAGCTTGATAAACATGTGGATACATGTTTAAGATTATATGTAACAAAGTATGACGTTAACAATTTTCCATATGAAAGAGCACTAGCGCTTTGGCGATCAGATTGTGATAGAAGGGGAGAAAAAAATATAACAAATTTATCTAATGAACTTGATACAGAACATAATGTTTTGGAGGCTCATAATGACAGTACATCTGGAGAAGATCATGTTCACAATGTAGAAAATGATGACCAAGATGAGAACTGGGAAATTGAAATACCCTAGGACTCTTATTTTGGTATACATGTTCCGTTGATCATGCAAGATTACTATATGTCAAATTCAGGTAAAAATGGGTTCTATATTTTGTATTTTTCATTGTAACATTGCAACTACATTTCTTTCATGTGTGTTATTTTAAGATTGATGTTTCATATTTAATCCTTACATTGTTTGCTTCTTATTTGTGACAGGAAATGAAGCTGGATTTGATGATTTTGGGACCTATTTTCACATAGATAGCGTTTGACTAGTATTAAATGATAAATAACTAATTTAACAAGACTAATGCAAAGCATCAATGGGCTCATTCAATTACATGAAACTACCTTGATGTCTAGCTTTGACATCTTAGAAAATTTTAATGGTATATATGTTGCTTGTGTTTGGGGAATTTTGCTGAGTTTCGAGTTTTATATTTTCTTGGAAAATAATTATTGATATTTGGAAAATGTGTGATTTTATATTGGTATTGGAAACAAAGTTGGTTTTGATCTTTGATTGGAAATGAAGTCGGATTTGATGAAGTTGGGACCTATTTCTTTTCACATAGATAGTGTCCTAGTATTAAATGATAAATAACTAATTTAAGAAGTCTAACACTAAGCAACAATGGGCTTATTCAAGTACATGAAATTGTGTTCACGTCTAGCTTTGATATCTTTGAAAATTTTAGTGGTTTGTTTGTTGCTTGTTTAGAGGATTTTGTTGAGTTTGAAATTTTTGGTTTGTTTTGGTCAGATATTTTTAGTCCCTTGAATGCTTATGGGTCTCATATCATGCATAGATCGATAGATCTAGTTTTATTATTATAATCATTATTGTTTTCTTTATATATTTGGTGGTTTGAGGAAAGATATTTTTTTTCCTTTCACTTTGTGGCATGATTTCGACATCTTCACCTTTTAGAATATAGTAAAATATTTTTCTTATTATAGATTTTTCTTGGAAAAGAATTATTGATATTTGGAAAGGGAAATAAGCCCTGGGTAGCTAAGTGAAGAGAAAAACTGTCTATGTACTAGGTTTCTGTGCATTCATCGTAGGAGACCTATTGGCATGAGATAGACATTCCTTTTATGAAATTACACTTTTGATGCCAAGGTAAAGCTGAGTTCACTGACCTGGCTAGAACAGTGGCAGTTGATCATAATGCTAAGGAGATTAGAATGTTGGTTTCACAAACAGCTGACCATGTCACCAATGCTAGTGGAACCAAAGGAACCACATCAGCTTATTATGATTCTTTCGAGATTTCTCAGGGTGAAACCGAGGCTGTTTTGGGAAGCATGGAAGGTAGTTGTGGTTGCCTAACATTTAGTAGCAAGGTATTCTTATGTTGATTGCAGATTCCTGGAATATCTTGAAATCTGATGGTTACAAGAGGGTCAATTGTTTGACCTTTCTAGTGACAGTCAGATTCCTAGATATTCCTGGAATCTGTAATCCTCATAAGTTCAGCAATCAGTAAAATAGCATGTGTTTAGTTTTAAGAGGTAACATGTTTAAATCCAAAAGCATTGAATACCCCTTCCTAAATTCACATATGTATTCCTTAATAGATTTTAATATTCATAGTTCAAATACCTATTTATTATTGTAATTAACTACAGGGAGAATTTTTTGGGCAGTTTGATTGTCTATTGGGTGTTATATGTAAATGACTGATTGTATTAATGTCGTTTGTGTGTGTAGAAAATTTATAACATAGCTACGATACCATGTAGAAATTTGAATAAGCTGATATCTTATCCTTAGAAGTTATACGATCACACACTATTTTAGCTTCATGCATAATACAAAATCTCTTCTACCATTGATCATCACATGCGGAAATAAAATCAATTGCATGCACACATTAAAGCCATAAAAATTCACACATATAAACACAGTATTTCATGGGAAAGCTTAAAGCTGAAAAACCCCAACTATCTGTATATTATACATGTCATGGAGATCATGTAACAATCATAGTACAAAGCTCTTTGCAAGCTCTCATGCACTACCTCCCGTGCTACACACTATCAAGCTAGATCTAGCAAAACTCATGCTCCAACCTTTAGCCACTTGATAGCCAACCTCAATTGCGTGTTTCAATGTTATGGGATGGTCTCTTTATATAGATAAACCACCTGGATTGAACTGCATAATCCTCATGGGTTACTCCACCTATCTGTGTGTTGCAAATAGCAATAGTATAGTCACAACCGATAGTTAACCTGCTCTTTCACCTATTTCTGCACTAGTCTCCACTGAAACTGTCCATGCACTGACGTTAACTGATGTATTCTTTAGTTGATTTATGAGTTTATAATTAGTGAATTAATTAATAATTAATTCACACCACTCTCACTAATTGTATCTATTAGTTAACTTGGATACAAAAAGCTCAACTATGTTTAGATTAGTTAAAATGAATACAACTCCACTAACTTCCTCAATCAACTCCACCAAACTCTGTCACATGAGTTCTAACTGAAGTCTTCATGCAATAGCTTCACTTAAACCCTAGGAAAAGCGTATTTCCTTCTGTCAACTGCATGTGCCACATCCAGGCATCAAACTGAAGTGCTCCAAGAGAATAAGATAATGTTTATAGTCCAAATATTATTAAGAGCTAATAATATTCGACTTCCATATTTTTAGGAGAGGCAGTCTAAAAATAGCCTGTGACCTAAAAATATGAGTCTCATCTATTTTTACCAACATGACACATACTCCAAGAATCTCATACATGCAATCCCTGAACAATGCTCCATATGTCTAAAAATAGACATAGTCTAAAAATAGATTTTTCCGACAAAAATCACATGTGTGGTCCCCACCTAGTTTAGGTGATCACTTTCCAACTAGGATTAGGAAAGATGTTTCGGGAGGCCTCCTTCACTGTTTCTTGTTGCCATTTTCAACACTCCCTCTCAACAAGAAAGGACTGTCTTTGCATGCGACATGCAACTCCATGCATTCGCCCTGCAACCTTCACAAGCGCCATGCAACTCCATGCATGCGACATGCAACTCCATGCATTCACCATGCACCCTTTGCATGTGCCATGCAAACTCATGCATGCACCATGAAACTCCATGCATATGCCATGCACCCTTTGCATGCACCATGCAAACTCATGCATGCACCATGCAACTCCATGCATATGCCATGCACCCTTTGCATGCACCATGCAAACTCATGCATCTGCTCTGCAACTCCTCTGAAACTGAATAGGCTCCAAACAACTCAATCAGTCTTGATGCATCTAGCATCTATCATCAAAGTCTTCGACTTCTGCTGGTACCAATTGCACATGTCATCAGGAACTACTGCGCTGTTGAACTCTTGCACCCATGCACTCTTGCACTTGCTGTCAACTCTGATCCGCGCTCCAGTATCCGACACTGTCACTTTGATCTGCCTGCATCACTCCAACTGATCTTGCTACTGCCATGTTGTGGGCACCTCGTAGCCAGGTTCAATCCATGAGATCCACACCATCTCATGAATCTGCCCAGAAATCTCCTCTTGGGATCAATCATGCATGTCGCCCCACCTCATACCTGGTGGTATAGCTACATGCACTCCCTCTGCCCGTCTGGCACGAAATTTCTCTGCATGAGTGGTCTCTTCCACTCCATGATCCTCTTGTGGCTGCTCCACACTCCGAGGTTCACTATCACCTGCATGCAAAACCCGCTCCCTCTCAAGCTTCAATTTCATGTCTTCCTTCCACTTCCCAATAGTAGGAAGCTCCGTAGAAATCCCATCTACATCAAATCTATAAAGATTCTTCTGCATCTCCAGTTGTGGCTGCTCCACAACCTTCCGAGACTGCTTCTCACGCTGCATGTTGAGAGGCTCCCTCTCAACCACCAAGTCACTAACCTCTACTTTGCTCCTCAAAGCTTTTCATGCATCTTGTACCTCAGTGCATGTAGATTCTTGGCTCGCGCACATTGCAATTGTCCCGCCATCGCAAAATTTTCTAACAAAAGAGCTGATTTTAAATCGATGATATCTCCCTCATCCGAGCTCCGATTCGACCGATTTTTTTTTCAATTTGGGTATTTTTTCGCAAGGAATCCAAATATGCTATTTTTTTCTGAAAATATTTCACCAAAAATTTTCAGATATTCCCTACAAACTCGCGCACCCAAAAATTCTCGCTCTCATTCCATGTATAAAATTATATACAATATGCATGTATATTTCCGGCATTCTCCATCTTTATGTTTCTTGAGTTTATTCTAAAACTCAACCGCTTCAATGCTTTGCAATTGCTCCAATGGTCAATATCGCTCTGATACCATGTAGAAATTTGAATAACTGATATGTTATCCACCGAGATTCTCCTGATCACACACTATTTTAGCTTCATGCATAATACATAATCTCTTCTACCATTGATCATCACATGCGGAAATAAAATCAATTGCATGCACACATTAAAAGCCATAAAAATTCACACATATAAACACAGTATTTCATGGGAAATCTTAAAGCTGAAAACCCCCAACTATCTGTATATTATACATGTCATGGAGATCATGTAACAATCATAGTACAAAGCTCTTTGCAAGCTCTCATGCACTACCTCCCTTGCTACACACTATCAAGCTAGATCTAGTAAAACTCATGCTCCAACCTTTAGCCACTTGATAGCCAACCTCAATTGCTTGTTTCAATGCTATGGGATGGTCTCTTTATATAGATAAACCACCTAGATTGAACTGCACAATCCTCATTGATTACTCCACCTATCTGTGTGTTGCAAATAGCAACAGTATAGTCACAACTGATCGTTAACCTGCTCTTTCACCTATTTCTGCACTGGTCTCCACTGAAACTGTCCATGCACTGAAGTTAACTGATGTATTCTTTAGTTGATTTATGAGTTTATAATTAGTGAATTAATTAATAATTAATTCACGCCACTCTCACTAATTGTATCTATTAGTTAACTTGGATACAAAAGCTCAACTATGTTTAGATTAGTTCGCCGAATACAACTCCACTAACTTCCTCAACTCCACCAAGCCAACTACGTCACATGAGTTCTAACTGAAGTCTTCATGCAGTAAACTTCACTTAAACCCTAGGAAAAGCGTATTTCCTTCTGTCAGCTGCATGTGCCACATCCAGGCATCAAACTGAAGTGCTCCAAGAGAATAAGATAATGTTTATAGTCCAAATATTATTAAGAACTAATAATATTCGACTTCCCTATTTTTAGGATAGGCAGTCTAAAAATAGACTTCGACCTAAATGCTAAAAATAGAGGTCCATCTATTTTTACCAACTCGACCAATCCTCCAAGAATAGCATACTGTAGCTCCCGGTCCATGATCCATATGTCTAAAAATAGATTTTTTCGACAAAAATCACATGTGTGGTCCCCACCTAGTTTAGGTGATCTCTTTCCAACTAGGATCAGGAAAGATGTTTCAGGAGGCCTCCTTCACTGTTTCTTGTTGCCATTTTCAACGGTGTGTAGGGGTCTTGATACGAAATGTACACTCTCTTCGAAATGTGCACTCCCTTCAGGAATACAAAGGGCATGCAGACAATTTTATTTGCTATCTTCTGCCCGGAACACCCTATTCACATGCTCAATATACTCCAGGTGATCTCTTAGAT
The DNA here is from genome assembly GCA_034641835.2 of Pinus albicaulis. Classification (NCBI taxonomy): domain Eukaryota; kingdom Viridiplantae; phylum Streptophyta; class Pinopsida; order Pinales; family Pinaceae; genus Pinus; species Pinus albicaulis. Next base: position 9,263 of record JAXQQM020078885.1, on the reverse strand, counting down.
TTTACTGGCATTGAAATATAGTACACTTGCTCTCTCTTCTTCTAAATTTAACACTATATGTTGTTGTGTAAGCAGGAGGTCTTCTTTACATATTGCAGGATACTAATTTGCAATACGTTACATCTTCTTCCTTCTTTCTCTTGACATATGAAAAATACTTGAGCTCCTCCAAATAAGTAGTAACTTGTGGTGGGATAGTGACAGTCACTCCTCACAGGCTAAGAGCACTTGAAAAACGCCAGGTATAGATTCATAATAGCCCAATGCTTAATTTTCCTATTATTTCAAAAATTTATTAATGTATGTAGGATCTAAATCAATTTTGTGTTGATGAAGGTTGATTACATACTAGGAGATAATCCTATGAGGATGTCATACATGGTTGGATATGGTTGCCTCTATCCAAAAATTATTCATCACAGAGCCTCTTCTCTGCCCTCTAAGGCCAATCATCCTCAATCCATTCCCTGCAAAGAAGGATTCCAATCTCTGTACAACAGTGCACCCAATCCCAACATCTTGGTGGGAGCTGTGGTGGTAGGCCCAGACAACATGGATAGGTTTACTGATGTGAGAAACAATTATGATCAATCTGAACCTTCCACCTACATTAATGGACCCTTAGTGGGTTCCCTTGCTTATTTGGCCCAGAGACTGATGTTATACTTCTAAAATTTCTTCGTGCCAGAGATTTCAGGGTGAATGATGCATTCATCATGTTGCAGAATAGTGTGGCATGGAGGAAGGCATTTGGAGCTGACAGTATAGTTGAAGAGGATCTGAAATTTGATGAGACTCTGAATTCAGTTGCCTTCATGCATTGTTATAATAAAGTGGGCCACCATGTGTGCTACATTGCTTATGGGATTTTTCAAGACAAGGAGCTCTACCAGAAGATCTTTGGAGGCGATGAGAAGTTGAAGAAGTTTCTGAGATGGAGGGTCCAAATTCTGGAGAAGGGCATCAAGCTCCTTGATTTCAAGCCTGGTGGTGTCAATGCCATGATTCAGATCACAGATCTTAAGAATATGTGGAAGAGAGAATTGAGAGCTGCATCAAACCAAATTCTTGCACTTTTTCAAGATAACTACCTAGAGATGGTAGCAAGAAAGGTCTGTAACTGCTCAAAACACAAATGTTTTTTCCTTTTCTAAGCTTGCCTAGAACAATTTATCTGAATGACTATAAATGATCAGAAGGATGATGTTAGATATCCTCGTAGATATGGTGTTTTGAGAATTTTGGCACACCAAAAATTGGAATTTCTGATGCATCTCTAGATATTTATTAAAGTTATATATATATATATATATATATACTTAACAGGAATAAGTAATCCAAGATACCTCTGCCTAGATATGATCCTGTGATTTGAAATGGAAGCATGACAGAGATGTGCCCTGGATTCCCCTTCTAATGGTTATTTTGATCGTTGATCAATTTTGGGCACCGTGATCCGTGATTTGACACAAATATGATCGACTTTCTTGATGAATCGAGTATAAACCATGACAATGTCAGCATCCCTATAAGCTCTTAAGACATTCGCATTTGAGGAATGAAATCTTCCAATTTCATTAAATATCTTAGTTCACACCTGAAGTTTGATCAACCTATAGTGGCATGTTTATTGTTTTGATGTCCTACCTTGAATGATTGGTTATGATTGTACTGGAGCATACCTCTGATCAGTTTAAGTAATGACCTAAGTGAAGACATGTGTTACTTTCACTTGGCATATTTAAGTTGAAGAAGTGAAAGGGCATCAGAATTAAGATCTCATCATTTCCACAGTAGTTGTGTTGTCAAGCAGTCTCACTGTATACAATAGCTTTATCTTATTGCAGTAGTAAGCCTCAAGGTTCATCATTTCCCTGCAGCAGTTGCTTATGACTATCATTGCAGTGTTTTGATACAACACCCTTGTGACAATAACATTTTATATGAAAATAATCCTAAAGTGTTCATGATAGTCCTCCTGTGGGCCTAACTGAAGTATACCTGCGGTGAGTAAGTTCTGAAGATCGTACAATTTCGCTAAGCACAAAGATCTTCTAGAGTTTGCTGGCATGATATAATAGTCATTAACACTGTCTTGAATGAGTGGTTTGCAGAACAAGGCCAACAACTTGAAGGGATCCTAAAAGGCATCAACAAGCCTAAACCTTGTGGTATACTATTGATAGCAAGAAGCTTCAGAACAAAAAGGCATCATCACACTTAAGGTATATTTCTCATTGACACATGCAAAACAGAGAATAGTAGGCAGGTTGCTTCAGATGCATTTGATCAATGTATGATACTAGCTGATATAACTTGACCAGAGACTTTAAGTTTGTTTGAACAGAGACGTTAGAGGCACCACTGAGAGTGATGATGAAAATAATCAATAAGATAGTAACTTTGACTTTAATGAGTAAGAGAGCTTGATGAGTTGAGCAATAGAAATTATATTGGCTAATCAGCATAGTGTTTTTAGGGAGTGAAGTGTAGGAGGAGTGTAGGAGTAGTGACTATGGAAATTTGGAGCAATGGTGGTGGAAATTGTAGTTGTGAATGGTGGCAATAGTTGCAGGCGCAATAATGGTGTATGGTAGCAGCCATTCACATCTTTGTCTAGTAGTTGGATCAATGCAAGTTCATCCAACACCTTTATGTTGTCACCTTTGGGTACCCCTTGGAAGTCTGGCAGCTAGGAGTAAAAAAGTGCATGGCACATTGGAGTAGTTCCTTGTAACAATCCTTATGAGCATGAAAATAGAGGTACCTTGAAGAAAGTTCATAACAAATTTTATGTCTTGACAAGCACGATAAGCAGAAGACCCTAATTTTGGCATCTTGGTTGGGTAATTGGGCTCTTTGATGCATTACGTTAGGAACTTATAAAGAATGGCCTTGTGGATATGGATTCCTGAATGCGAAGGACCCCTCCTCATCATGGATTGGGGAATTTGATGCATTGGTATCATTCATCTAACGTTGAAGGATAATGCAGTAGTTTTCGGATAATCTCATGAGACGATTTCTTCACTCGGGTTAAAGAAGGACCATGATGATTCTTAAGAATTTTCCTCTCTGACCTAAAGCAAGCTTCCTAGAAGTTGGTTGTTGCAGTTGCATCATGGAAAGTCTCATCTCTTGTATGAGGAGCTCGTGATTGAAGGCTAGATGATCACCTAAAGCAAGGCCTCAGAGGGAGCTATAAAATACCTGGCAAAATGACCCAATGACTTTTCTTGCCCAATGATTATTGATAAAAGAAAGTCATGACATCTAAGTATGATGACACTGATGATGGATTGATATATAACTCTGTTACCTTTGATGTTGCATGATTATGATTAATGTTTTTGGTACATGAACCTATGGGTCAATAATAGGAAGGGCGCAGGTTGCAGATAGCTTGATGATTATGGCAAGTGGACAAGATATGTCATTTTGATGATGTCTACCTATTAGATGATGACCCTCTTGTTTATCGATGTAAATTTAAGATGGAAGACCTAGACTTGATGTACTATTTTTTGTGCTTAAAGATCTGGTGAGATGGAGAAGTGTATATATATATTTTGGGATCCCTGGTGATTCTTGACAAACACCTACCATATCCCTCATTATAAAGATTTGAATCGATCTATGAATGAGCCTCATATATAAGATAGCTTCTTGTTGGGATATCTTTGTGATTATATTACCTATGGTCAGAGATACACTGCCAATTCCATGGATATTCTGATGATGGTGTGATGGGTGGAAAGAGCACAAGAAATCATAATTCCTCTATATTATTACAATCGCCTATTTAGGGTGCTCTGCTAAGCCTCTTAGAGGAAAATTGGTTGTCTTTCAGAAAACTAGAAGAGCATCCATGCATCATATCTGGAGTTTTCCCATTATATCTCTTCTTATTTTTAGAACAGAAGTTATATTTCTCTTTGATTGCTTATTTTTACCGAGCCACTTCCAACCAACCAACAGGTTGTATTCTCTTAATCTTACATTGATTATGTTGAATGTACGCATGTACTACTTTTGTTTCCTTTCTATCTTAAATTTTACTTATTGGTAATGATATGCATGTAAGAAATAATACTGCCATTTATTCTTGCTGATAGAAGCCAATATTCATCTATTTTTGGCATATAGAAGTCATCATCTTTATGTTCTTGAAAGATGGCTCACGAAATATCACACTTTATCCAAAGGGCCCTGTACTTGGTTTTTGCGCTAGACAACCAATCTATCCTTGAACATGTGTCCAGAGTCTGCACACAGTAGAACAATGGCTACAAGAGGGATTTCAAATCAAGAAAGGCGAAACCCCTGCAAAGGTTTGAACAAACAATCTTTTTTTCAGTGAAGGTTCATCCATTTATGATAATTTTAGATGGTTGAGTTTTGAGTATATTATTTCACATCGTTGATATTTGTGTAATAGTGTTTTCTTTCCAGGTTGTGAAGCCTTCATGAAATCTAGCCAAGGAATGTTCTTCCAGTCCTACATCATTGGAAGATGACTGTTTGGAAGGGCACAACACTGCACTGTTTGGGAAATGCAAGACAGAGACATTACAATTGCCCTCTATTGTGGTAGGGATTTTGCCAAAGTTGATTGTTAAACTCAAATATGCAACTAATTGTATTTGGCATACCTATAGTTGGAATATATTTGTGTGTGCGCCATATGTATTACCCATTTCAAAAATTGGCATGTTTTGGTTTTGTATGCCTTGTGTATCAACTAAATTTTATATTTGAAAGCTGCCAAAAATTGCCAGTAAGGGTGCACATCTCTTTCAACAATTCCTATTAAGCTAGAGGAGTTCCCTTTCATCTGATGCTTATTAGTTAGTGGCAAAACTTGAGAGGTGGCCTTTTTTTTTTCTTACCATAAATAAGGCATGTTGAGAGGGAAGTCTATAGGGTAGCTAATAATGCAAAATCTGAAGAAAAAAAAAACTTAAATAATGCAAAACCAAATCAGGAAATTTTGTTTCAGTGAATTCCAACAAGGACTGCCCAGAAAGGAGCCCTTTGTCCATTCTTCAGGGGCATCTCTGTTTTGGTATTTTGTCTGTTAAATAATCAAGGGTTCCCATCTCTGTTTTATTCAGTTTATTTTGGAGGCAGTTATAATGTGTTGTGATATGAAATGTTATGTAAATTGTGAATTTCAAGGTTTGAATATTTTAATTAACCAATATATGCAAAAAAGGCACACCTAAAACCTTAGTTAAATCCGTTGGAAATAAATTCCATATAAGAAAGAGGATGCATGTTCTGAAGAAATACTACCTAAACAAGAATCAAGAGATAATGGTGGTTGATCATACATTATTTGTGAAAATGTAGGAAATTCACCCAATTTCGAGCGGGTATTCATATCTAAATAAAACATAATGTTTACCATTTCTAACATGGCCTTCACTGCAAGTCCAATGAGTTTATGTTGTAATATCTATAGAATATCATTATCATTTTCTCCTCCCTTTGCAGGGATCAAGCTGCCTTGTCCATGATTAATTAATCACCCTATTTTGTGGCTGCAGGTCCAGGTTTGTCTCAACGTTCTCCTTATCAAATGATATACTATCCCTCTACAGGACTGTGCCTCCAAAGGTGTTCATTACTTGGGTTAGACAGTACACTTGGCCCCTGTACAAAAGCCGAGTCATGGAATTATACTCTCTAAGGCATCATCATCCTCAAAGGAATTATTTCTGCATGGAAGCTGTTGGACTAGGAAAGGCAACGAGGCTGGGTATGTTCTATATGGGTGACAATACCCAATGGAGCATGATGTCAGATTCTAAATTGCATTTATCTGCAAAGGTAGAAGATGGAACTACAGTGTGTCTTGATGGTTCATCCATGCCATCTGTTGTAACTAAAAAATGCAATTGTTTGAGCCAGGATTCTAGTTGTGATCCAGCAAGTCAGTGGTTCAAGATCATCACCACAAGCAAATCACAGTCACTTGTTTCCGGTATATAATAATATCAACGATAGTAGTGATGATACTATAAAATAAGAGAACCCTCAATGTTGAAGGAAATAACTGTATAATAACACATCATAAACGAATTGTTTTCTTTTCATTGAGTTGGCCTCCCCAAAATTGTAAGTGACCATCATCCATCCTCAAATGTAAATGCCCAAAAAACAAAAAACAATCAGAGGGAGGTATCAATCTTCAGAAGAATGGACTTGATGAATGCTATTGGATCTTATGACTTTATATAGTATAGGAACTGTGAATGGTATCCTTATCCTTCTTCTTGTAGCTGGTACACTTGGGTGTCAGGTTGCTCGTAATATTATGGTAGGTTCCATTAATTTACATGAGAATGCATCTTCCACTCAGTACTTTTCTTTGAAGGTAATGTGTTTTTTTTTCAATATGCAGGCTTGGGGTGTTAGACATATCACATTAATTGGCCATGATCATGTGGCTATGTTGAATCCTCTGTGCTAGTGTTTTATATACTCATGATGATTTTATGAATGGATGTCAACTAAAAGGTAATGCAAAAACATATAATTTGAAGCACATTTTTCTTGGTGTGGTAGTTTCTATATCCTTTAGTGGTTTGATTTCTTTGTTAATTATTTTGAGAGGCATGTGACTGTATTTTGCTAATTTTTTTTGGTTCAAACCTTACTGAGCAGGAAGAAGAGGGTGTTTCTATGACCATTCCAATGCTTGGACATTTTGTGACAATAGACGAACTATAAAATATTAGGAAGGACTGTATGCAGCTTAAATATTTAATTGACATCCATGATGTCATTTTCTTGCTGACCAATACAAGAGAAATTCATTGGCTTCCAACACTTCTATGTGCTAATGCTAACAAGGTGGGATGAAATTGATTCAAAATATCTACTGAAAAACTCTAAAATATGCTTGCTACATGTCATATGGCATGATTTTTCACCTGTGATATTCATTTCAATGGATGGTTTTGGACTGTTGCAACAGGGTACATTTTTAAATTTGATGGATTAACATATTGGTGCACACAAGGAGAGAGGAATATCACTAAGATGGATGGTATGCATTCTCAGATGCATGCATACTGAACTGAAGGGTACACCTCCCTAATTCTATTCTTGGTGGCATGCACAGGAATTTTGGGACTTAATGTGCAGGTTTCAAGGAGGAATAGCTTTTTAAAATAAGAAAAAATCATTGCAACGAGGATGAATTCTAGGAGTTTTGATCTCTGCCATTGCAGATTCAGAATCTAAAAGACTTGTAAATGCCTGAAAATATGGAATGAGTAAAGCTTGGGCACTTGGTCGTCTTCCTCATGTATTTTCCATTGTTGGTGAATGCTTACATCTCTATTTTTCAGCCTAGTCAAGTTAATTTTGTGACATGGTGTGGGCCTTTGTCCCCTGGTTTCACTAAGATTATTATGAATTTTCCTAGTGGTCCTTGACCACAAAGATTGGTAAGGTAAGAACTTTCCTCTGATTAGGTTTAAACAATAAGAGTAGGGTTGTGTCTAGGCATATGTTGTAGGGTTCAAAATAGTGTTACGTAGTGAGATTCATCTAACATAGATGCCTAACTGGAATTCTCTATCTCTTATTTGACTTCAAGACCCAATGGAAAACACCTATTGTTGGATCCTTCCCAAATATTATTACTATTTTCCTTGTTTATTTTACTTGTTGGCATAGTTCATTCTCAGTGATTTATTTGTAGATCATAGGCAGGTGATACAGATACCCCTTTTTTGTTGGGAACAAAAAACCAAAAGTGAGAGGATTTCAAGAGGTGATAGTTCTTTTTCTATGAAACATGCACCCAAGGCTCATTTTAGGTGTCAAAACATTCCATGAAAATAATTGTGTAGTCAACATCTCCAATGATCTAAGGAAGTGTACCACATAAGCATCAAGACAAGGTCTAGAAATTCCCATAAGCAAGCTATCTTGAGTGTGAATATCCATCATGGCACAACCAAGGGTTATTAACATATCATGCACCCCACATCAGATGAAGAGCCCCCAAGCATGATTTATACACTTTTTCCTTGCACCTAGAAAATGATAGGCTAGAGTTTTAGATCTTCAACCCACCTTCTCCTTTTATTTTTATGCATTCTTTCTAAAAGAAAAAACACTTTTTATGGGAAATCCACACTAAATTTCCTTTTAAGGAGGGCCTTATCATACCCGGATGGTCACAATACACACCAATATGTGGTGTTGTATTCCTGTACTTGTAGTATTCTTGTACTACTAGGTACAAAGTATGAAATATACCAGTACTTGCTTGATGTGCTCTAGGTTTGGGTTTACATACCCATGATGCATACGTTTGTGGCCATCTTGTTTAATATATATACTACATATGAAGTTCTACAGATGTTCAAATTTCTAAAGTTCTACCAATTGTGGCATGAGTATTCTACCACCATAGGTATATGAAAGTTTCAAAACAAAACTTCCTAAATTTTTCATTCACTTCCATCCGCACCTGAAACCTATAAACAATATTTTATCTCAATGTTATAATATTACTCCATATTTTCATAATTAATAAAAATATTTCATCATACTTTTAGTTCCAAATCCACCTTATTAGCAGCTTGTAATGAATGACACTAGTCAACATCAACTACAGGTTAGCACAAGCCCCCTTTCATAAAACAAAAATATATATGCTTGCAGTTATTGGTGAAGGTCAATGTGTGATATTTGAGGTTGTTTTCACTTGATGTCTTGTATCCTCAAGCCTTAATTAATATCGAAACATATATTGATTCACACAGAAACAAGAATTGGCCAAATGTAGGTGTTCCTTTCTTTTTGGTTCACATAATCTCTGATGTTGTTGTTAGACTATGACTATTAAGAGATTGTGAAGCATCCCAACGAGAAGGTTGGAAGGTGAGTTCATGGAATACTTTTTTGTAACAATATTCTTGAGGAAGCTATAAAATTATTTTAAAAATACTAACATAGTTGTGCTACTAATAATTTTTTGTGTATATATCTAACACATGTTATTTAAGTAGAATAAATTTATGATGACAGTTTGTACAATAAGAACAATTAAATATTCTTTGAATTTCACTGAAAGGAAAAGTATTTTCTTGATTAGAAAATGGAAATGCAAAACATATCTTGGTGTTTAGTTTCCTCATATTCTTTACTTGAATTTGAAAACTATATGACTTGGTAGGTGCTTCTTGGTTTTTATGACCCATGCCACCTTCCAACCAATCCTGGTTGGCCACTTCACAACT